>CM039134.1:46690622-46921561 GCA_022036555.1 Microstegium vimineum | reverse complement strand
AGAGGTTTGCCGAGTGTCTATGTGTGCCGAGTGTAACACTTGACAAATCATCACTTTGCCGAGTGCCCGATAGAAAACGCTCGGCAAACGAGCTGACACTCGGCAGAGGGCCTGTTTCTAGTAGTGTTAGAGCATAGGGAGCTCAAATAGCAGTTATATATATATATATATATATATATATATATATATATATATACACACACACACACAAGTGCTATTCTACACCCTAGATGTAGAATAATTGTACTACATCAAGCTGTTATACTGAAAATAGTTCAGTACAATTTAATAGCTTCGTGTTAGTATTATTCAGTATTCATGATACTAATATATACTATTGACTATTTAGTATTTTTTAGTCAGTTTTAGCTAGTAGGTGTAGAATAGGGCAACGTCGTCGGAGGAAGAATGACGTCTATATTAGTAGACAACGTGGCAAGGGATGTGCTTCTTCTCTCATCCCTCATATTCAAGTTAAGGCAGGATTGATTTCTTTGCTTGCTACTATGCTGCCTTCCTAGGCTAGAATAACAATTTGGATGTTATGTAATTTGGATGTTAATCAAGTTATTCTTAGGGTTTGTGCAAGTAAGGCTTGCCTTGGTATTTCAACAGAGCTAAAATTTAGCTCTCCTAGGCTCGCAAATTTCTCGTTGCTTAGTGAGCAGACAAGCTTAGTAGAACAACCAAGCACCCATTAGATGCACTAGTACAGAAAAGCTCAATACAGGTGATTTCAAATAGGTTTTCACTGGCGTTTTTTCCCTACCGCCAGTGGGAGAGGCCAGTGGAAATAATTATTTCCACTAGCGGTTATCTGAGAATCGCCTGTGGAAATCTATTTCCACTGGCGGTTCAGTTAAGAAAACCGCCAGTGGATCCACTGGCGGTTTTCTTAACTGAACCGCTAGTGGAAATAGATTTTCACAGGCGGTTTTTTTTATTGAACCGCCTGTAGAAGTTTTTCCCGTCTTTTCTCAAATTTAAATACATACAAAAGTATTATATATTGCATTTGTGGTCACATATTGAATCTACTAACCTCCATATCATACATACAAAGCATTATATTAAACATTTTACATACATTAAAGTTTTATGCCCAAAATAAGAGATTTACTTGGAAATCCATTTACATCACATATACAATACAGTCATCTTGCATGTATATACATCAAAAGGTTTCCCTAAGCTCTAATAATCATCTTGACGAAGGTTTAGACCTCTAATATCCGTTAGAGGTTTAAACTCTAGCCTTTCTAGGACGCTGTTAGCATCGTGATACTTCCCATTAATTGGAATGAATTCTTTCAACATGAATGAGCACAAGTCCTCAACTATATTGTATAAAACAGTTGGTGTGATCTTGTTCTCCTTTTTCACTCTATTATATGCCTGGAAAAAAAATTATACACATCATATATTTATAGTTGATAATTAAGAGTTTGCATCATTATTAACGATACAACTACATAATAACTTATACCTTATCAGGGTTCTTGATGTATCGTCCGTTCTCTCTCATAAACTCGCACACATAGTATCCGCAGAGGACCAATATGGGTGGCTGCTTGTGGCACTATATAATGAGCAAGTGGTCCTTTAGTTCTAGCAACATATCGTCCGATGTATATTGAACATGTATGATATGCATGGATTCATGAATTTACATACCGGCCAATCATGGAATACTTGCAACGACTTCCCTCTTCTCGCTGGGTCAAACCGTCCGCCTTTGATCCTATACCACTTGTGTGACCTGTAAGATCTCGAATATAATCACCATGTTATTCTTCTCAAACTCTTATCTAGAAAAGTATGCATATGTATTGACGCTTACCGCTCCAGTAGTTCCATGAATACTACGTAAGTGTCAGGTTGGTAGTTTGCGGAGTCTAGGACCAGCACCCTTCCATCCCTAGGAAAAATCATGAAGCAGATCCAGTGGCCCCTGCATGAATCAAATGTGTGATGCATGTGTATTCAAATTTTTCATCTAATTAACATATGTAAACTCACAATTACCTAAAGTTGTACGGGGCAACTATGCATCTCCTGTCTTGAAATGTAATCATTGCGTGTCCAAGGTAGATGGCATATTGGGCCTCAAAGTTTTTCTTCATTTCTATTATTTCCTTCTCAGCTTCTTCAGGTGTGAGACCCTTTAATTTATCATTGCCTACACCAATGTTGAATGTGTGTTGTTCCTCGCATATTTTGAATGGGTTTAGATACCCAACCCTTTCACTAGCCTTGTAATCTAGATCCCCACCATAATGCACCTCCTGCCCATCATATTGCATTCTGCAACACACCATGTGTATCTTAGAGTTTGAAACTTCATACAACTCAATAATAATAACACATGTATTTGTACGTGACACTTGCAATGCAAACAATGTTACAAGTTGTACGTCAAGTCTCTCGAGGTTCATCATCAACCATAGGTCCTCGAAGGTAATAATAGCTATCTGTCGGCCAATGATGAAAGCTCGTGGTGGTATACTCATGTTTATTGCGTGGACGCCCGCCGCAGATGCTCTCATGTACCAATCATGGAACCTTTTTATACCAGGTGGGACCTCTATCATTTTTTCCCATGTGAGTAGAGGTCTGCCTAGCACATATTTATTAGGGACATTTTGATAATCCTCCCATGATGGCTTCTTTATCTATACTGGCACTACTCTAGCTGACTTCTCCTGCTTAGACAAGTCAACAGTATGTGACTTCCGGATCTGTGTAATTCCTGATAAAAATTAGGCTGTGCTAGTAGATTTTGTTTTTGGCTCGAAGCGGGAAACCAATTTTGGTATTCTAAATTTCATCTTAGCTTTTGTTGGCACCAGCGGAGATGTCACTGTCATTTGTTCAGGTCCTTCAGTTGGTTGGGGCGAAGCTGGATGATTGAATGGTGATGGTGGAGGAGTTTGTGGTTTGGGGATGGTGATCGTGGTGGAGGGAGAAGTGGTGATGGTGGAGGAGTTTGTGGTCTAGGTGATGGTGATCATGGTGGATGGTGGATAGGTGATGGTGGAGGAGTTTCTAGTCTAGGTGATGGTGGGCTTGGCATAGAATGTGCTGGTCATGAATGTGGGTTAGGAAGAGGATCTCCTTGAGAGTAAGGTGGTGGCCCAATCAACTGGATGTCTCATTGGGGCCAAAGGATAAAATTCTTGATAGCTTGTCCGAGCTTCTCAGTACCCTCTGGACCGGGGATGTCTAGCATGTCGTCCTCATAACCTTGGATGACCGTCAACACCTCTACCCTGCAGTAGTCTTCCGATATGTCACTACCATGGAAAATGCATCCTAAAATCGCAAAGCCTGTCCCTACTTCCCTTGTACGGATATTGTTAATACCATATCTTATCACTAGGGAGCAAGGTGTCGGACTGACAATTCCATCAATTGGATAGCAAACCTTGTTAGTCGTAGACGCCACACTGCTTGGAACGAGTGGCTGTTGTGTGACCATCAGTCGAGTATCCAAGGGTTGAGTTGCGGGGACTGCTAGCTGCATACCGCCATCCTGTGTGGTCATTTGTTGGACAGACATCGCACTCACCAGTTGCTGCACCAATGGAGGATCAGGATTGGATAGCAATTGAGACATCATGTCTTTGAAGTCCTTCTTAGCCTCCTCCTCAAAATAATTCTTCATTGCTTCTTTGTATCGATCACGTTTTCTGTACATATCTGACCACTCATCACCAAATCCTTCTTTCCATCCAAACCTAGACGAGGTGCCTCGTACATGACCAGGATGCTCAGGGTTACCCAGAGCAAGAGTAAGGATATCCCTCTCCCTTTATGGCTTAAATGACCCATACTTTTCCTTAGCTACCATAAAATAAATGTTCTTTGCAGCCTCTGTGACCATTGGATCTTCAAAAGACACACCAGTCTCAGTTTCTATCGGCTTTCGAGCATGAAGCCAATGCGCGCTCCTAGGACCAACTTGTTCAGAAAGCACTGGCAATCCTGCAGCCTTTTCCTTTGCCTCTTCTACCGCCCATTTAGGATCCTGAAGCTTGTAACCACCAGTGCTAAGGCGGTGGTGGTACTTGTTCCTCTTTGCAAGTTCAAAATTGGCTTGGATCCGAGCTAAGAATTCTGGGTTAGTCTTCTGTTCTTTAAAAAGTGCCCACTGGCCTAGGGTATTTTTGTACTTACTTGTCGGGTCCAACCCTGTATTGACAAATTTGGTATTCAACTCAAACCTCCAGTTTCTGAACGAGATTGCACATTGCTTCAATGCATACTCCTTAACGAGATCTGACGTACCACTAGGGAAAATAAACCTTGTTACTAACTTAGCCCATAATTTGTTCCTCTCCTTCTATGACACATCCTTCCACTTGGAGATTGTGATGTCAAGTTTGTCCCTAACTAAGAACCCAATGGCGTTCCGGAACTTAGCATTCACGTCAGAAGGTAATAAGGGCTCTCCTTTTGGGCTTATGTCTGTAACCCTAAAACGCGAAGGTAGTATTAGACAAACCATATCTTGCTTTTAGCATCAACAACTTTAGCACAGACCGCAAGGTCGTGAACTCTTTGGTGCAACCCTTAGACTCATCGTATAAAGGGTCTTCTGCTGCCTTCATCATATCTTCCATACCTCTCATTAAGAACAATGATGGATATGTATGACAACGCAATATTGCCTCTAATAATTCTGCATCTTCCTCATCAATAACAGTTGGCAGAACATAATCAGTTCGGACACCTTCATTTCCTCCAACAAAACCATCATTAGTAACGTTTGGCTCATGTTCATTATGGATACAATCAGGTTGTGGCTCGTGTAGGAACTGACATCCATTGGTGATCATGTTAGCATGGTTTGTAGGTATATAAGGCGCAGAGCTTCCCTCTACATGCTTTGTCCAAATCAAGTAATCCTTCATAAATTCTCGACAGACTAGATGAGAAATGATTGGTTCTGCGTCATCAAACACAACAACATTCTTGCAGTTTATGCATGGACAATATATGTGCTTCGTCTTTGATCTCAAAGCATGACTCTTAGCGGCATCAATAAACCTATGGACCTCGGGTATGTATGATGGATCAACTCTTGGTAAATTATACATCCATAATGACCTTTCCATCATTTTAATTTCCTGTAGAAAGTATAATGAATTTATTGTAAACATATCAATGCAACTAAAAATATGATTCATATGAGATATTAGTTAATAACTAACTTTTTTATCAGCAACGTCCTAAGATAAAATGAAGATGGAAACCTCCCACTTGTATAGTTTCCAATTTGTAGACCTACTATCCTGAAGATAATTTAAACACATTAGGTACAAATAAATTTGTTTTAAGTTGATTTGGTTATGGAGTGGAACACACCATTAGCAGGGTGAAACACACCATTAGCAGGGTTAAACCCATTAGCAGGGTGAAACACACCATTCATGAAACATAAATACATACTTCCTCCATTTTTAGAATACACAAAAAACACTATATTTATCCCTTTCTAAAAAAACTACAATATATTTATCCCTTTCTAAAAAAGCTACAATATATATATATATATATATATATATATATATATATATATATATTCATGCACATGAAAACAAATATATCTTGGAGAAATAATAGCTATCTATCTACATATATAAATCTACACAATAGCTACTATATATATCTCTTTCTAAAAAAACTACAATATATATATAGGACCCTACTATTTAGCAACCTGGTTGTTGAATATTATTTAACACCCCACTGCATTATTTTATTCCTGGTGAGCACAACAGTAATAATTTATTAACACCTCACTGCAGTATTTTATTCCAGTGAGGCCAGCGGTAATAAAAATGATACATGAGTAATAAATTATTACTGCTGGACTCACCGGAATAAAATGTTGCAGTGGAGTGCTAAATAGTATTTAACATATATATATATATATATATATATATATTCATGCACATGAAAACAAATATATATCTTAGAGAAACTAAATCGATAAGAAGCATCAAATGGCAGAGAAGAAATAATATATATCTATCCATCTTAATTAAGTGATCACATTTATAGAAATAAATACAAAAATCTAACTATTCTTCTCTCTCGCTAGCTAGCTCATGAAACCCTAGATCCAAAAAATGACTCAAATTGAGCAAGAGAGGTTAAAAGAGGCCAAAAGAGGCACCAACTAACCTTCTTTAGCGACCTTCGAAAAAATGAAGATCAAAACCTTTCCCCTTGTATTTTATAAAATCTGGACCTCCAAAATCGCCTCCAATGGAAGGTGGCTGCGCTAAACAGTGAAGGGTCGGGGAGTAAGAAGGGGTATTTATAGCAGACTCAGCATTGGCGGTTCTTTATGAAAACCGGCAGTGTAAATTGATTAGCACTGGCGATTTTCTTAGCAAACCGTCAGTGTAAATGATATATTTCCACTGACGGTTTTCTTAAGATAATCGCTAGTGCTAATATTTTTCCACTGACGGTTTTTAAGCTCGGATTTCCACTGATATCCGTTAGTCAAAACCGCCAGTGAAAATAAATGCATGGCGTCAACAGAAACTATTTCTATACTAGTAATGACTATAGCAACTCTCTATTTTACTATAGTAACATATGAGCACATGCACCACCTCGTCATGATCTCTAAACAAGATGTGGATCGGACCGACGACTTTGTGGCACATATTATATCTTACCTGTTGGCGTTGGTCAGGCAGACGGTCTAATCATATCAAATAGCCGGAGCCAAAAAAACTCACCCGGCGGTCGATAGATGGAACCACATACCTAACAATCCCCGAAAGTATAGCTAGCCATGTCACAAAGCGAAGAATGGTCAGAACTTGCGATCAGTCCTCCTTCACATGCATGTGGACAACCTGTTCCGATCAGTCTCTAGCATATGCTTCCAAAACTCAACTTTTCGTGCATTAAAACGGGGCCGACCTTGCCCCTCGCTCTCACACTGTCGGTCGTCTCGTCTGTATGATTAATTTCGGTATTGCCTACGAAACTTTGATTAATTTTATGCCACTGCGGTCGTAATCCCTATCAGCTGCTAGTGGTAGTAGCATAGCAGCTGGCCTCACGTGTGGGGCTGATCGGTGACACATCAGTAGACACAGGCGCACAGCAAGAGCAAGCCCATGAAATTGCCGACCGTATGGCCAAGTCCCATCAGCATACGTGGAAGAGAGAGAAAAGATATAAGCTTATACAGTATTAAGAGCAGGCAGAGGCGAAGCTACCCTTTGGATAGGGGGAGCACAGGCACCCAAAAAAAATGAAAAATTAGTGAATTTGGTTAAAATTTCACCATGCAATGTAAGGGGATATATTTGAGGGATATTAGGGGATAATTAGGTCTTATGCTTTGCCAAGAGCTTGAGAGGCCTTATGCTTTGCCTAGAGTTTGAGAGATGGAGGGAGACTAGATTGTTTCTTCATAATTCATTGCTTAATTTCTATTGTGCCTCATGGGCTGATTATAAAGGGTATATAGGACTAACACCTCTTGTGCCTAGACAATATGGTACTATTCTTATTTTCTCTAATATAGATAAATAAGAGAGACACTAATTAACACTAATGGGCTTAAGGCCCGACTAGGACAACCGCGCCTGGTAGCCTGTTGGCTGCCCATGACATCTCTCCCGCCCTTGGAGACCCGGCTCGTAGGTTAAGTCTTTTACGTCTCGGCTTACCATTTTTATTTAAGATTAAAATACAACTATATCCTCCTGGATCCCATGGAAAGAGCGCCTCCGCTAGCTTCATGTGAGTTGAAGGGTGGAGCATGAACCATCCCGCTCCTATGTTGGATTTGTCGAGCACCACCGCAGGAACGAGAATGAATGAGACGGTGTTGCGCGTTCGCGGCAGTGGAAGTGCCCATACTTGGACCTCCACTTCGATTGGAGCAGCAGGGCGTACTGGTGAGGCCGAGTGGATGAACACGCACGACAGCGATGAGCTGAGGAGCATGCGCATCTTCTGCATCACACGGCGGACAAGGAAATCGCGCCCTGTAGCTTGTAGTCGCACCGCTGCGTGCTCCTCCGATGCTTTTGTGGCATGAAGAGCGTGCGCTCGACGGCGTACCAGGAGTCCCCATGCTGCTGCCTGGAGGCGTACAGCCGCCCAACGTTCACGGTCCTCCTTGTCCTTCGCCTCGAGACACGCCCTGAGGCGATCCAGTTGTGTGGACACCTTAGCAAGGATGCGCAGGCTGTTGTCGACGCCAAGGTCCACCCGAGAGAGCAGGTCGGGGTACGGAGTCTGTTTGAAGCGCAGGCGCAGGAGCTCGGTGAAGCGACGCCACGCCAGGGTGCCTTCGTCCTCCTGGACCTAGAGGAACCAAATCCGGGCGTCACCTTCCAAATTGCGGGAAGCCTTCCACACTTTTTCTTCCTCCATGATGCGCTCCCGGCGGAAGAAGGAGTCGCACTGGTCGATGAAGGCCACAGGATCCGATTTCCCCGCAAACTTAGAGAAGTCCATGGTGGCGCGGCAGTTGAGCGAGCGCGAGGAAGCCGCGCGGAGTGTGGACTCGATGGGCGCGTGCTGGAGCGAGGAAGTCGCGCAGGACGCGGACACAGTGGTGGCGGGGATGCGGCCGCTGGAGGGAGCGAGCGCGAGGAAGCCGCGTGGAGCGCGGACTCGGCAAACGCGCGCGGGCGCGGAGCGCGGGCGCGGAGCGCGGACGCGGTGGTGGCGGGGATGCGGAGCGCTAGAGGTGGGGTGGCGGCGCGGTGGTGGATAGATCGGCGGTGACTGCTGGAGGTGAGGGTCGGGGCGGACCGGGCGGCGGTCTGGATCGACGCGGCTGTGGTGGTGGAGAGGCGGCGGCTGATGGCGGCGCGCGGATTGAAGGCGCGGCGGCTGGGGTAGGGTTTGGTGATGGGGAGGCGGCGCGGCGGTTGCGGGGTTGGGATGAGATTGATTTTTTTTATGATAGGATCGAAAAGCTCTGGATACCGGATGCAATGTACGGGGATATATTTGAGGGATATTAGGGGATAATTAGGTCTTATACTTTGCCTAGAGCTTAAGAGATGGAGGCAGACTAGATTGTTTCTTCATAATTCATTGCTTGATTTCTATTGTGCATCATGGGCTGATTATAAAGGGTACATAGGACTAACACCTCTTGTGCCTAGACAATATGATACTATTCCTATTTCCTCTAATATAGATAAATAACTAAGAGAGACACTAATTAACACTAATAGGCTTAAGGCCCGACTAGGACAACCGCGCCTGGCAGCCTGTTAGCTGCCCCTGACACACTATATATGCACCCCATGAAATATGTCTATGAACCCACAAGGCAAGTGCACCCCCCTCTAGTGTTATGTGCTTGATCGAGCTAAAGGGTGTGCAAAACACATAGACAAATACTTGTATTATTCAATACTATTAATCTCCTAACCAAGGTTAATGCTCAGCCAAAAAAAAAAGAGGTGCCCAATATGATGACTAGTGTAGGTACGTCATGGCATCACGTATGACGCATTATAAATGTGCCGCCATCCATTGTTGGAACTGGAACTTCGTTTGCATATCACTGTTCCCTTTTTATAATGACAGACACCCGTCCGTGTATGAACCCACATATAAAAGCTTAATTTTGCGGATTGTCACTTAACCTTTGCGGGTTGCCACTTGAACCTTTAAAAATTAAGTCTACTTATGGGTTCGTGGGTTAGTCCACCTACGTCCCTACATGTATGTCATGCACATTCACCTTTAAACCCCAATGACAGTAAAAATCCTCCGAATAAAATATGCTCAGTTCCTATACATCACTGTTGCTTGAAATTTTAGATATGTGTAAATAGAACTTCTTTTTAAAAATAAAATAAATACAAACATGGAGACCATGTGTGTAGAATTACCTAATAATTAAATAAAATAGTTTCACTACAAATATAGCCATTTAACGATTACTCCATCCATCCTAAAATATAAGTATATATAACCAAGTCATTCATTGTGATAATGCATCCACACGTGGCACACAAAACAATTCAGATTATAAATTTCTTTCTCACATCTTATCTAAATGGTCACTACTACGTACCACACAGCACACAATCAGTCTCTGATCTATGTGGTAATAATGCTGGTAACCCCGTTTGGGTTGGATCCCACCTGCTCCGGCTCCTGCCTGCCATAACACCGTAGTGCATTGTTTATTGGAGCTAAAAGTCTCTCTTCACTTTCCCTCTCACAGGCCAAGTAGGAGCCGGTGAAGCTAAATTTGTTGGCTCCTGCAGCTCTTGTGTGTCAGTGAGAGAGAAGAAGAGGAGAGGAAAACAGATTCTAGCAACGCTAGCTACACAGTATTTTTGTCAGGGGATCTCGAGCCGCTAGAATCTCTACCAAAGACACCCTTCATCAACCCTTGGATTCTCAGCTTGAAGCTTTGAAGTATACTAGAGGTGAAATCGTACGGATATTTTCCGACCACATTCGAGACTAGATCTATTTAGAGGAGTTAAAATATGTTTGTATCCAATTCTGGATATTCAACATCCGATGCCCTATCCGTATCTGAATAATGAAATCGCATATTTATGATACCATATCTAATTGTATCATAATCCACCATAGCTGTCACTATTGATACTCCCTCAGTCCCACAATAGAAGTTGCTATGGAATACGTGTAGGTGGACTTTCTCAACTTTAAAAAGATGCAACATTTATATCTCCAAATAATTTTATTATGAAAGTATATTCAATGATATCTAATGATACTAGCTATGCATTATAAATATTAATATCTTTTTATATAAACTGGTCAAATTTTAAAAGAATTGGCTTCTCGGAAAGCGAGAACGACTTCCATTTTGGGACATACAGAGGGAGTATTCGAATCTAAATCCGAATAAAAAATATAAAAACAAATATAATATTGATCATATCCGTCCTTATACGATCCGTTTTCCTCCCTGAGTACTACTACTATGCGGAACCAAGTCACACTTAGGTCTTGTTGGATGTTGTTTGATTCACCGCAATCCACATGTGTTAGGGTGGATTAGAGTAAAACTTTATGGCCTTGTTTGAATGCATGTACGTTCACTCCAATCCATATGTGTTGGAATGGATTGAAATGAAACCTATTTTAATTCCACTCCAATCAATTCAACACATAACACATATGAATTGAGACAAATATATGTACATCTAAACAAGATCTAACTATATTTCATCCCAATCCACTCCAACATATATGGATTGATGTGAATCTAACTCATCCAAAAAGGCCTCAGGTGATAATTCCTCCAAGTATGCCTTTTCAAAGTTTTGAGTGGAAGGTCAGTCCTGCTGGTAGTCCATCCACATGTAGCGCTTGATCTTCTCAGGACACACACTGATTTGCACATAAAACAGTTCAAATTAATGTCATGCCCATATTAATAGTAGTGTACTGGGGAGAGGAGTATAAAGGACATGGGAGTTTTTCCAAGAAACATACTCCCTTCGTCGTGAATAAATTAATTTTTAGAATCTTTGTCAACTTTATAGAAAAAGGTAACATCTATAATATAAAATGAACATAGTATGAATGGGTATGATGCTGCTGGAGCCAAATTGGCCGAAAAGGCTGCCGAGCCATGCCTTCAAAGCAACTGTAACAGTCCCAAGATCAACGAAGATAGGTGTGTAATGCAGTTTTATGATTTTGCTTTTTTCAATCAATGATCATATCATGGTTCTAGATTTTTTTTCCAATCAGCATAGCCACTATAGTATTTTTCTTTCCCTCTGTACAGGGAGAGCTCAATGTGTGGTTTGCAACCTCATGTTGGCATGGAATTTAAGAATTCAGATGAGGCATGGGCTTTCTTGCTTTTGTATGCTGGTCACAAAGGTTTTGAGGTTAAAAAAAGGTTTACAAACAAAAGACCATCGGATGGCAAGGTTACATCATGCAAATTTGTATGGGCAAATGAGGGGCATCGAGAGAAAGATAAAAGAGATCATTTGACAAGTTAGTGGACCCCTCAATCTTAGCTACACCATTCGTGACCATAAGAATTATTTGTGGACCAAGCGCCAAAGAGAGATGAAATATGTCCAAGCAGGGAGCATGCTTAAGTATTTTCAAGATAAAATTGCTTCCTCTAACATACAGACTTCTATGTCAGACGAATGTAGAAGCAGCACGGCCGTTCCCTGACCATCCAACGGTCACGTGCCTGCGGGAGACAAACATACATCGAGCCACTGCACGGCCCAGTTGCACAAGGGCACAAGGTCCACCTGCCAAACCTCAAATGCTAAAAACAGAATAACACATGTACATCATACAGTAGATGGAAGAAAAATTACAGATCCAAAGATATTCATCCTCCCAAAAACTAAAAGTGTTTGACTGGTCTAGAATTCCACCTTTTTATATTACATTTCTGAACACTTGAATTAGAGCAAAAGATGAAAAGTTCAACATATTATATTAAATTAGTGAACACCTGGACTAGATCAAAAGATGGACTGAATTCTCCTCCAAACCCTTCAAACTAAAGTTGATTTGAACCTACTATGTTCTTCTCCATTTATCCTAGGATGTTGACTTGAACCTAGCAAAAGCAGGACTGAATTCTCCATCAAATCCTACAGACTTGTATGAAAACCAAAGTGGTTTAAAATAAATCTTTTGTAAAGAGATCAACACTGATTGGTCCAGTCAAGAGTTCAGTGAAGCTGTTGATGGTCATTTGATCTTCAGAGTTATTCTCCTTGTCCATTGTAAGTTGTTCTTCTACCTGAGCATGTGTATCTTCAGTGCTTCTTTGTTCTCTGGTTTCCTGAACCTTGCAAGAAAGAAAACCAAAAGGTTCAGCAAATAATAAATGATTAAATAATATGTTAAAATGCATTTTTTTACATTTTACCATTGCTTTTTTCTCATGTACTGTAGCTTTGTTTTGTCTCTTTTTTCTGGCCTTGTGTTTCTTGTCCAACCAAGTTCTTTTTCGTTTTGAACTTTTTACTTGGACCTCCTTTTTCTTTAGGCGTGCATTACTCAACAAATCATTTGGTGGACTAGCACCTGCAGAAATTGTACATGGATCTGCAGAGTTGCTTGTAAATCCATTGATTTTGTCTTCAATTTGCTTACCAAGGATGTCGAGTGTGCTGTCCACTAACATGGTGCATTCAGGAAAGTTGGTTGCTCCATGTGCCAAGTTGTGAAATTTGTGGGACATAGATCTGAACCGAAGCGTAGCATCCAACTTTGGATTCTCAATTACATTTCTTCCATGGTTGTCTTATATAGTTCCACTTCTTGCTTCTCGAGTCCATTGCTTTAACACGTAGTATGGTGGTAGTGACTTGATATTCATCGAATCAAGAACTTTAAGAGCATGCCCACACAATATTCCAATCCTGTCAAATTGTTTGCAGCTGCAAACAACCGTTTGCTTTAAAGGATCAACGATAACTTTGTACTCCTCCTCATAGGTAATATCTCCCACCATATATTCATTTATACCATCCAATGGCTTGGTGTAAGCAGCTAAGGATCTCTCATATTCACCTTGAAAAGCCTCAAATATGATAGGTGTATACAACTTGCTTGCCTGCACCAACATAGGCAGTGGCCTCCTCATCAAGATTCTAGGTAACTTTTTCCGTGAATCAAATTCTGAATCTAGTTCATTATTCCTTTTTCTTTTCACTACCCTTTCAAAATGCTTAAAAAATCTGATGATATCAAAATCAGATTTGAAATGGTTCTTCAAGTCACTATTCAAACTCTCACTCAATTGTGTACTTCTCATCCCTAATGTGAAGACATCCTTCATGTAACATTCAGTCCATTTTTCTTTCAACTTATATATACTATCCAACCAAGTTTGCTTAATCACTTTTTGCCGCAAGAGCTCGAACTTTTGTTCAAATTCTTCTATGTCCTCATACTCAAACATGCAAGCACTGAAATCTGCTAGAATACTTGTGTCTTCGTCCTTCTCTCTTTTTTCTTCCCTTTTCTCTTCTCTTCATTCTCTTCTTCACTAGTCTCTTCATGTAGATGTTTGATAGCATTTTGCATAATGTGGAAGGTACATAGTCCATGCCATGCTCTTGTAAACACTTCTGTAATAGCCTTTCCTATTGCAGCATCTTGATCTGTATATAATGTTTTAGGTTGTTGTCCATTGTGAGCTTTTACAAAGGTCTCAAATAACCACTTGAATGATTCAAATGTTTCATCATACATGAGTGTTGCACCAAAAACAACAGATTCTCTAAAATGATTGAATCCGACAAAGAGACCAAAAGGCCTACTTTTCTTGTTTGTTCCAAAAGTAGTGTCAAAACTAACAACATCACCAAAATGAGCATAGTCCATGACCATTTTAGCATCAACCCAGAATATATTTGCTATTTGTTCTTCACAATCCATTTGCAATGCATATTGGAATGATGGATTTTCAGCAATTTTATCTTGAAAATACTTAAGCATGCTCCCTGCTTGGCCATATTTCATCTCTCTTTGACGCTTGGTCCGCAAATAATTCTTATGGTCACGAATGGTGTAGCTAAGATTGAGGGGTCCACCAACTTGGCGAGTAGCCAACTCATGTGCAGCAGACGGTCTAATTCCTACATCATCTGCCATTTCAATTTCAAAAGCTTGCAGATCAGAAATTTTTCTTTGTGACGCCAACAAATGTAAGGTTTCTGGCAAATGCAGTGTGTGGTTGTGTTCCAAAAACAACCTAGATACTTTCAGAATTTGCTTGTTGCGGTCTATATTAAGATTCATGTGGACTTGACATTCATTTCTAGTTTCAGCTCGTGGGCACTTTGTCAAATGATCTCTTTTATCTTTCCCTCGATGCCCCTCATTTGCACATACAAATCTGCATGATGTAACCTTGTCATCCGATGGTCTTTTGTTTGTAAACCTTTTTCTAACCTCAACCTTTGTGACCAGCATACAAAAACCAGAAAGCCCATGCCTCATCTGAATTCTTAAATTCCATGCCAACATGAGTTTGCAAACCACACATTGAGCTCTCCCTGTACAGAGGGAAAGAAAAATACTATAGTGGCTATGCTGATTGGAAAAAAAAACTAGAACCATGATGTGATCATTGATTGAAAAAAGCAAAATCATAAAACTGCATTACACACCTATCTTCGTTGATCTTGGGACTGTTACAGTTGCTTTGAAGGCATGGCTCGGCAGCCTTTTCGGCCAATTTGGCTCCAGCAGCATCATACCCATTCTGACATGACAAGAGAGATTAAGTATAATATGACCAAGTTGAATAAAATGCAAAGAAAAAAAAATTCTAAAGGTTAGGTTATCTCGGCATGTCAACATCTTACCATCTGTTGTTGATCTTGAGTAGGTTCAGGTGTTGGTATTGGACCATACGTGGGTTCAGTGAAATATGATTGTCTCTGATGGTTAGGTGGAGATTCATCCACACTAAAAACAGGGCAGCTCTGACTCATTTCTGTGCTAATGCATAAGTCAAATCCAACTAAAAATATTCTTCATCATCACCCTAAAAATAGGATGGCTATAATCAGATTTTCAGGCATCAGGTTCTTCCATGAGATAAGGGAAAAATAAGTTTGAAACAATATGCTAATAGAAGTTCAATCAATTTCATAGAAGCAGGAACAAACCAAATGACTAACGCACAACATGAAGCAGAGAAGTCCGGCGACTGGCTTCTCGTCTCCCCTCGTTGGCGCCGTTTTCGTCCGCCGCGCGCTATTTTACTTCTGTCTCGCGCCTTTTTTCCGGACGTCCTCGCGCTCTTTTCTCTCTCGTATAGGGCTCAGCAAACAAGTGGGCCTTGTGTAATTGGGCCGTGGCTCCGACGTTTGACGCAGCCGTTGGATGGCCAGGGAACGGCACTGCTGCTTCTACACTCGTCTGACATAGAAGTCTGTATGTTAGACGATCTGAGTCCGGTCCTCCTCGCGTGAGCTGTTAAAACCGATCGTATGGCAGCGTTGCATTTGCTTATGGATCAGAGCCTCAGTCCTCGCGAGCTGTTAAAGCTTGATCCAGTATCGCGCGCCTAGTGTTCAACATTTACAGATGGGCATGGCCACCGGACCGAGGAGGCACACCATGCCCTGCGGGCCGTGCCTCACAGGCCTACCGGCCTGGCCTTTGGCCCAAGCATGGACCCGTGGGCCGATTTTTGTGTCAGGTCGTGCCAGCTCATAGCTCATTTGATCTATTTTTATGATTTTTTACATCAAATTTAGCTCATTTTGATGTTTTTTTGTAAATTTAACCTACTTTGATTTGGGTTGTAGTGTAAGGTAGAAATATGTTTGGATTTAGAACAATTATATATTGAAATTTCATATACTAGTGTGCCTCTGTTGGGCCTAAAGATTTTAGAAGGACGTGTCGTGCCGGACCATGGGCCTGGGGTGTGACCCAGGCACGGCTCCCATACCGGGCCAGGCTAGCCCGGGCCCGCACAATACCGAGTTGTATCGGGCTCGTGCCGGTCCAAAATGACGGGCTTTGGGCCATGCCACCGGGCCGGGCTACATTCCCAACTATAGCAACATTTGATTTGGGCTCTACAAGAAGACGCACAAAGCAAACTAGATGGCCTACATCCTAGTCCATTCAACATCAAAGACTAAAGGTGAGGTTGAGGCACCACCCGAAACTAAAGTCTTTTATTATTCGGGGTTAGACCACCAACCGAGACTCATCCACTAGGCCAGATATATCATGCAGCGATAGGTGATTTGATTCTTCCCTGTATGGATTGGAAATATTAGTTCAGAATATATGTCGATTTGTTTATTTTTTTATTCCATTGTCTATTTGTTTCACATGGAATATATGCACCTTATTATTATCCATATATATATATGCCATTTGGTGATTATGTAAACCAAATAAAGAAAAAAATCATAGGTTATTATGTATATATGCCATTTGAGAAGAGATGTCTAAGCACATCGTCTCCCACCACCAGAAGTCATAGGTTCCAATGGTTATTGTAGTTGGATGGATTTCGATCTAGTGTTGTCGAATATACCGATGAATCATCCAAGCAAAGTAAGTTGGTTAATATGTTTTTTATTATATTATATATGTGTATACATATATATATGATTCTTATATGTACCGTAGACAATTTACCCAATCATTTGGCTTAAAGAAACACTTTCCTATTTTGGGGTTGATGAAGTGGATGTTCACACCTATAATGTAGATAATGGCCGACAACTCTAATGTCGAATTTCCTTTTCCATTGCCGCTAGGATGAGAAATGGTGGTGGTCGTGGTTGCAGTCATGGTCGTGGTCATGTATAAATCTCAGAGTTAGGGGTCAACGCCCCCCACCAGGGTGTTGCAAAAAACATATGTTGTGATGGCATGCACAACTATCCTCACTAATATTGGGATCACTCTTTCTATTGTGTCCTTCGTGAAGCTACAAACTATAAATCTCGACATATATCATGATCTTCAGGTTGTTTGTGCACACATGGCTCAGAACAACTAAAATAATTTGGTAAAGTCTAAGAGGAACTTATAACTTATATCTAGATTTGTTGTTATATGTAGTAAAATTTGGTTCTCATAACCCTATTTTCTGCCAACGCCACAGGGTGTAGGTTCAAAGTCATTCTGAACGAGACAGTAAATGGATTGGGTTATGAGTGAAAATATACTCATAAAGACCCAACACTAACTATAGAAGGATTTTAGACAAAGATGCTTGCGACTAAGAGAGATGACCCACCCACTGCTCGAGCACCATTAAATGTTGTTAGTATACTATGTACTCGTAGTTGTAAAGTGACAAAGTGCACTATTTAATATGTTGCACTTCATCGATGATATTATTGGATACAAAATCAGTGACCTACACTTAACCAAATTGAAAGTGCAAGAAAGCCAAATTCATCACTTAACTATATTATAAATTAAGATATATGTAAATTAGGATGCATTCTCATATATTATATTTTAGTGTGATATATATCTCATCTATGAATTCTCATACAATATATTTTAGTATGATATATATATCTCTGTAACATATGCTCGAACGGATCTATATATTAGCAGCTTACAATTCATATACGAATAACTAAATTGAAATTAAAATAAATAGAACTAGAAACAAATGCAATGAAAGAAAAAAAACATCTTTAGTCCAGGATAAAAACATCAACTATGACTAAAGATGTCTATTCTGAGACAAGGGCTAGCAATACCTTTAGTCCCGGTTGATGTTTTCAACCAGAACTAAATGTCTAGTTTTAGCCCCGGTGTCCAGATGAACCATGATAAAAAAAAATGGACGTTTAGTCATGAGTTGGCAATTTCAGTTGGAAAACTGGGACTATTTGTAACCGGGATTGGAACCCTGTTCACACACCCGAATGACGCGGCCACGATCTGGACAGGGCACATCTCGCATTCATCTGTGGTTGTACGCGCTAAACACGGCTCAATGCAGTTTTACAACGGGGTTATATTATATAATAATGCAACTACGAATGAACAAAAAACTAACAAAGAGAGGGCGCAAGCCGCAAGGACGAGGAGAAATCGAGTGCTCTAACACCACTCAGTTGTTTAATAGCATTACTTTAAACATGGGGACCGAACTAAATCTAACGAGAAGACAAAGCACAAGAGCCAGCCAAGACTGATCGATCAATCTGGATGCTGCACCAGAGCAGCACGAACACTAGGTCGCCACGTCGATACGGCCCTTGGAATCCTGCGCATCGGCAAGACCACCAGAGGATACGACGACGATGACATCGCTGCTCGTCTCTTCCATGGCGGCTGCAGTAGCCTCCTCCTCCTCCTCGGAAGCAGCAGCGGAGCCGACCACGAGGTCGAGTATCCTGAGCATCTCGTCGGGCGTGACGAGCTGCGGGAAGTGTCCCACAGAGTCGATTGTGTACATGGCGGCGGCGCGCATGCGGGCCTCCATGTAGCGCCCGACGCAGGGCGGCGCCGCGAAGTCGCCGGAGACGTGCACCAGTGTGCACGGGACGGCCACGTCGCCCAGCAGCTCGCGCTGGTCGCCCAGGAAGATCATGCGCGCCAGGCCGTGCGCCACGTGCGGGTCCATGGCGAAGAAGCTCCGCGCCAGCAGCTCCACCGCCGAGGGGTGGTCGTCCGCGCCGCCGCCGATGGCGAGCGGCACGAAGTCTTGGACCCAGCCGCGGAAGTCCGACGAGATCCTGGACAGCATCACCTCGATGTCAGGCTCGTTGAACCCGCCCTCGTAGTCCTCCGAGTTCATGTACCTGCAAGGATTCGTATAGTTGACGAACGAACGTGTAAAACTATGTGCAAATATATGTCCACAAATGTAGAAGAGATTGTGTCACCCCAGTTGTAACCAGGTATATAATGCACGTACAGCAACTCAGCAAACCTGTCCATCCATCTATAAGAGCAACTTGATGATTATGGTTCATATGGGTGATGAGAGTGATCTTCGTTCCTTATTTATTTATTTATTTATTCATTCATTCATTCATTCATTTCTCTGATTGATTAGTACAGCAACAGCAAGTTAACCGTGCTAAACTCTTTTCTCTAAAGTATGTATGTCTTCCATCGATCCGTACACTATCCTCCAAGACATTTTTTTAAGGAAAAAGACTTAAATTTAAAAAGAAAATTTTGATCTTTTTTTATTTTTCTTCAGTATATTATTAGTTGCTATAAATTAGTATCATACTAAATAGTTTTTGAGCATATTCAACTTTAGTGCACTAAACATGCTTAAACCTAACCATAATTAATCATAACTTAGTATTTATAAGCGTTGACTTTTTTGAATCAAAGTTCTCCTTTAAAAGGTGGACCTACAAAAGAAGTACCAACAAACCAATCTTATAATACTTCTTTTGTTTTAAATTATAAATCATTCTGACTTTTTTACATGCTTAGCTTTTGTTATGCAACTACATATACATTATATTTATGTGTAGTAAAAACTATGTTGTATCTAGGTCTTGCAAGAAAAAACTACACATATAAAAAAGTTAGAATGAATCATAACTTAGTATAGAGAAAGTAAGTGTGAATAGAACCTGCCCTAGCTATGACTAATAAGAACGGAGAAGAATGAACGTGATTGGCTACTTAAAGCCCTCTAGATTACGTCCACATGATCCCTTCAATTTTGTGATGGTGCCGTGACTGCTATATTTTCGGATTTATTATGACAGAGAACCGGCAGCTAATCCTCACTAATATCAAAAGTTGAGGATAGCAACATAAGTAATGAAGTATGCAAAAAAATAGGATATATACTTGAATAGGTAGCACATTAAGATTGTAACAATTAAACAACACAACATTTCCTCTGTCTATAAAAGAAAATCATTCTATATTTTGTCCCAAGTCAAACCATGATGACCTTTTGAAGCAAAAAAAAACAGATTTTTATGATTAGGTTCATAAATGAAATATTTTTTTCATAATATTATTCATGTTTTATTACAGAAATATCATGTGTCGCTTTTATGAACTCGTCTCATTTATTAGACTTAATTCCTTAACTTAGGATAAAACTAGAATGGTCTTTTAGGTTTCGGAGTGATTATATAGTTTTTCTTGTAATTTGCATTAAAAAAGTATTGCTGTAAATGTTATTAGATTCATTTCATCGCTATATATATGAACTGCAGTCGGTTCTGTCATGGTATAGTATCATGTACGTGCTTCTCCGCCCATAAATAAAAAGGAAAAAAATGGCCGAACTTATAAATCAAGGATAGATTTAACTATCAAACTGCGCTAGACGCTTTCCAACCACATAATAGCGTGTACAATTCCAAAAATTGATGTCATTAGGAATAGAAAGCTTGCAAAAGACAAGTTGATTTGAAAGCAAACAGAATAGGAATTTGTGTTTATTGAAGGAGCATTTTGTATGGACAACGGATGCATGGATAATTTTGAAGATAATAGACAAAACTATAGCCGACAGCCTCTACACCTGAGGATGGATCCAGCCGAGGATGTATGGACCATATATATACCATAGATGAACTAGATAATAGAGTGAATGAATTAGGATACTCGAAATTAATTATATACCATAGATGAACCAGATAATATAGTGAATTAATTAGGATACTACAAATTAATTAGTAACTCTGAAAGATCATACAACTAATTAAAAAAAACAACAACTCTCATGGATCTTCCTACTAATAACAAATGCTCCTTTTTTTTACCATTATGATAAGAGCCTGGCTAATGACAATAATTAATGTTATTATAAAAAAGTAGCAACAATCATGCTAGACAAATAATAAAAGAGAAGTTGTTTAAAAGTTAACTAATCCAATGTTTGTCGATAGAGTAATGACTTGGATACTGTTTCGCCAACGAGGTCACATATATATACCTCAACAATTAATAAAAAAAAAAGGAAAGGATTTCAGAGGAAAACTAGGGGCAACAGCAGGCCGGCCTGTAGGCAGTAGCCCCGCGCTGGGCATGCTCACCTCGGGGATGCGCCGACGAGGACGAGGTGGGTGAAAAGGTCGGGGCGCTTGATGGACGCAATGCAGCCGACCATGCCGGCCATGGAGTGCCCCACGTAGACCGCGCCGCTCAGCTTCATCTTGTCCATGAGCGCCACCAGCTCGTCGGCGAACCTCGAGAACGTGTAGCAGCCGTCGTCCTCCTCCCCCACGGCGGCAGCGGCGGTACTCGAGAAGTCCCAGTCGAAGAGTAGTACCTGTGTCGATATACACATGTTGATGCACGGATCAAATTAAATCATCATCAGTATAATAATTCATAAGCAGGAAGCATGCAAGAATGATGAGAGAAGAAACGTTTGAGTTTACGCACCTTGTTCCTCCGTGACAGGTGTGGCAGCATCTTGTCCCAGATAGCCTGGCTCCCTCCGTAGCCATGGGAGAGAACCAGTGTCGTCTCCCCACAGCCTACGATTCTTGGGTTCAGGTACATGATGCCTCGCTCCCAAGTAACAAGTATATTCCCAAAGGATCGATGGAGAGAGCTAAGTAACAAGGAAAGAGGAAGATGACTACTACTGTGGCTGTTCTGTGTTGCCTTCTTCTTTGCTCCTTATAGCAGGACCACCAGGAAGCATTTATAAGCCGGCAGAGCTAGTAGCTCTTCATGAATGAGGACATGTGGGTCCGAACTTATCTTTGCCTCGCAACACAAAGATGTATGCCAGCAGGTATGCCATTACTATTTACTCATGCATGTGTGCAATTATTGTCTGCAACTTTTTGGTTTCAAAGATGTACGGAGTATACTGGAATAATAGCTATGACAGGTGTCATTTTAAATTGAGTTTAAAGCGAAAAGCAAGATTCCAAATAGTAAAGGAGTAGTTGTTAGTTGGGTACTCAGCTAATAATTAGCTAAACTATCAGCTAGAACTGTATGGATCAAAGGAGATAATTATTATTAGAACCTAACCATAATCTCCTTGATCCGAACAAGGCCTAAGTTTATATAATTAGTACATGGCAGCACAAAATGATTGCAAAGATGAAAAAAAATGTGTTATGTGAAGTTTGTGGGGGGTGCTGCAAATATATATTTTTTTTACTATAAGGGGGTGCTGCAAAGTTGTCTCCAACAGAGCACAGCACGAGATGGAATATGCACCGGGCCAAGGTAGAGCAAATTAACTAGTATTTTTTTTTGAGAATTACACAGTACAATGCAACATGCACGTAAACTTACCCCTATAAATACAAACCCTACCTTTTTTTTTGCAACGAAAGAAGAATTATATTATATAATAGTTGGGTACATCAACATATTACAAGTACTCTGGATTACACTCCCTACCCCTATGAGCACTTCCGAAGAACTGAGCCGACAGATCTCGAGCTTGACGAAGTCAACACAGGCGTCTCGCTATCGACGAGGACGTCGCCTACCATTGAAGGCGTAGCGCCGGAAAATCATAAACTCAGGACCTGTGGGGTGCCGCTCGAGTGACTTAGCCAACCAGACTAAGCACAAATCTGTCAAGTTTTCCTTTGTCCAGTCAAAGGACGATTCCACTTCAACTTGCTACAACCAATTAAATTCGAGATCTAGGATCATCAAGCATTTTCTAGCTAGCTAGCTACAGGAAAGAAAATTAACGAGATGAAAATGAAAGATGAGCCAATCTGCCGTGCCGGATTCAACTAGGTATGGCAAGGATGTACACCTAACTCCCGCTGAAAGGAGGGAAACAGAGAAAAGAATCATCTGAAATTCTTCATCACTAATACAAAATCTAGAATGATGGTGATGTATGCAAGAAGAAAAAAGGAGAGCATATACGTAGCAACATAATAAAGACCTTCTACACTGACAAAAAAATGCAACATAAGTATGCAATGGTTTACATTCGGCCTGTTCGTTTGGCCGTTTTTTAGCTGATAAGTCGCGGCTGATCCTGTCTGTTTCGGTGGCTGATAAGCTAGCTGATAAGCCAAGCGAACAGGCCGATTATTGTCTGTGCATGACTTTTCACAGCATATATGCTCATGCATGACAACAAAAAGGAAGACATAATAACACACATATACAGTTAAAAAAATCCATATACAGACATTTGGTTGGTGTGGTGTGAGACCCAGACACAAGGACAATGTTTTTGTTGCCTTGACATGGACACAAACATATTTTCCCCTTGAATACTCTAAAAAGTTGGAGTGTGGATTAGTTAAAGATGATCCTAACCAATGATAATAAGCATATATATATATATATATATATATATATATATATGTGTGTGTGTGTGTGCGCGTGCGCGCGACACTTCTTTATTACTATATATGTTTATTATAGGCTAACCATCTATGAGCATATGGTTTGAAAGATTCTCGGCCACCATAGTCCTTAAAGGACAGATATTGTTTATATGGCTACCGGCTGAGAGGATCATCATGGAAAAGTGGTTGTTTGTCCTTTGGCGGGGAAGGTGTCCACTGAGGAGTCCAAGGTACGATGAACTTGTACTGTACAGAATATTAGAAAAAGGAGCAGTCCACATGCACGCGTGATCATTCGTGTAGGCCAAGCTTGAATATCATGCTTAACAACAATTTCAACCCTCAGCCAGCAAAAATTATGCTAATTAATTAAGCTTGATTGTACTTATAACAGCCAGCCAAACATCTTCCTTTATTTTGGAGCTGAAGGATTGCTTAATCTACAACACTTGGATATTTCATTTACTGTTATGACAATTAGAGTTCAAGATATCGATCATGATGCCGATTCGGTTGCGATAGGGGTAGTATCTTTAATTAAAATAGTAATTCACGCATCGTGCATGCGCTACATATACTACTTGCATTACCAGCTATACTACCCATATTCTTCCCTCGATGTCTTGATCTTTTCAAAGAAGTTATGGTGCATATATTTAAGTTCCCCTATCAATAGTCAAAAGGTCTACTCTTCCTATGTCGAACATGGCTCAGCTACCATATGAAATGTTAATTATACTTCTACTACCATTCTTTGGAAGTTTCAAATAAACATGAGATTAGGGTCGATATCATCGTATCCTTGCAGAAGACATGTGGCAACCCAAACGCACTATCCTTGCACAAAAAGGAAAAAATATGCACTAATTAAGTAGCCATTAGAACTCATAATAAGTAGCTAGAACAACTCTAACAATAGCCTCAAATTCGCTCAACTCCAGCACACAAGCCCACAAATCAAGGATTTAATTAATTTTCTAGGACCCATTTATGGATCACATGTATTTGTTTTTTCCTCCCATCTTCCATTCCCCTACAAGCGATTGGACAAGGCTATTAGGAAACGCAACCAAGTGGGGTGTGCTCAGGAGGACGGACATAACTCTAGGGCACAACCAGCTAATGTAGGGTCGAGACTTAGGATGAATAATCATTTCTAAAACATATATTTGCACTAGCTAACCGAAACAAATGTGAAATTAAAACTATCAGTCAAGCCAAGATTATACCCCTCCACCTATAACACTAGCACCTAGCAAATTATACTAATTATGCTCACTAAGGTGTCGGGCTAGAGAGCTCACCTAAACAAGTCTATGTTGCAAGGGTCACACAAATCTAAGCAACTAGTACTCTAATCAAACTAAGGAGCTCCTACACAACCTAGTTATGCAAAGCACATAAACCCCACCCTACTACCAATGCTTAATAGCAAGTCTACACAAGATAAACTAGAAGCTCAATTACTTAGCTACACAAACTAAGTAATGTGACTAACAAGGCTACACAAGTCAATTAGTCATGCAAGAGCTACTTCTATGCTACACAAGTAAGAAGTAACTAGCTAGTTACACAAGCTAAACTAATTACAAGACAACAACTAATCAAGCATAAGTATGAATAACTAAGTACAAGCTAGTAAATGGAGAATGCAAACCACCGAGAAGATAGAGACAAGTTGGCATGGTGATTTTTCTCCTGAGGCTCACTTGGTCGCCACCAAGCTAGTCCCCGTTGTGTTGACCAACACTTTGTGGATCGGCGGCTAAGAGGTATTTCATAAATATCGTCCACACAATTGGACACCACGAGAGCCTACCGCAAGTGAGGTAACTCAATGGCCCGCTCAACTAGAGTTGCTCTTCGCGATCTCCCGTGGGGCGAGCACAACACCCCTCACAAGTTCTTCTCCGGAGTGTCGCACAATATCCTTGCAGATTTTGACGGAGCCACAACCACCAAACCATCTAGGAAGTGGCAACCTCAAAGAGTAACAAGTACCACCGGCTTGGAACACAAAAACCTAGTATCACTCAATGCAAACTCACAATGCAACACACTAGAAAAATCACTCAATCACATAATCGGATGGTCACTATCAAGCATATATGAGATAGAGGGCTCCCAAGCACACTTACACAAGCCATCAAGGCTCAAGGGTGCTCAAAAACCAGCCCAAGGCCGGCCAATGCTTGGTTATATAGCCCTCAACTAAATAAAGCCATTCTACCCCTTCATTGGGAACTCTATGCACTGACTGTACACGCTGCAGGGAGCACCGAGTGTGTCTGGTCACTCCAAAGGTGCCATCTGTACTAGCCATTTGAATAGAGCCGTCGCCATGCAACTTCTCCACCCACACACGCTCACAACGTTAGCACCAGAAGTTGTCCCAACTTACCGGACTCAACTGTCCTAGCGTCCGATCATTTTCATAGAGGTTCCAGAGACGTATTTATCAACCGGACGCATCTGGTCATCATTGACCGAACTCCCCCACTGTCCGGTGCATTTTAGCACTCAAATAAAACTGATTGAACGCGCTGATCGGCTCGACTCTGCTGACCGGATGCGTCCTGTCACAAAGTTCGGTCGCAGACCTTCGTCTGCTCAAACGACCATAACTCTTAGCTTCAAACTCTGATTTCGGTGATCTTGGATATTTTGGAAATCTTATTTAAAGGGCTACAGAACCCACTAAAATATATCCAAAAGAACAAAGGATCAATGCAGACTGTAAATCCAAGAGCCATCCTATATATAGTTAGGAACACACTGAAAATCTCTTTCTCTTCTCCATGTTGATCCAAATCAACTCCAACAAGTTCTCCTTTGCAAATGTTCCAACACCACCAATTGTACACCACCATGTGCATGTATGTTAGCATTTTTTTAAATATTTTACAAAGGATTTTTATTTGTACTCACCACACCACTCGATCCTAGCACATCACAGTATTAGATCACTCAAGTGGCACTAGATGACCGATATGCAAACAAGTTTGCCCCTATTGATAGTATGGCCATCTATCCTAAACCTGGTCATAAACTTCTCTACACACCTATGACCGATGAAATGAAATGCCCTATAAGTTATACCTTTGCCTTTTGCATTCCATTCTATCTCCAATGTTTATGCAACACGTGCACTAACACTATCACAAATGATATGATCCACTTCATATCATCATGAGACCATATTAGTTTACTGATCTTGACCTCACTTTGTCTTCACCGTTGCGTCAGTCCATCGAAGCCAAGCATCACCCGCTTGCCCTTCACTCTTGCAACCGGTTCATCAAGCCAAGCCTCATCTTGATCTTCTCCACTTAGCCACATGACTCCATGTCATGTCTCATTTATAATGAGCTCCTTCATCATCAAGTTGAGCACCATCAATATGTAGAAGCCATCTCTCTACCATGACTCTATTGATTGCTCACACTTGTGTACCTGTGGACTAATTTGCCTATGTATCACTACTACATAAAGCATTTTGCGCAGCGGGCAGTTTTGGTTTACCCCAGCGGGCAAAGTTGTCCGCAACGGTAGCAAGGTCACAGTAAATCGTGGCCTTCCCGCAGCGGGCCGCTTTGCCCGCTGTGGTTAATCTATTAACCACGACGGGCATATTAGAACGCCCGCCGCGGTAAATTGAAAAAAAAAAAAAAAATGATGAGCCCAACGCAAGCCCATCCAGGCCCGGCAGGCCCGGCGTCGAGCCCATCCATCGCTGCACCGCCGTGCCTGTGCCGCCATGCCACCGGGACCGGATCCGGCCTCTGCATCGCCACCATCATCGGATCCGCCCTCACAGGGGTCAGATCTGGCCATCCGGGGGAGGGGGAGGGGGAGGGGGAGGAAGCCATGGCCACCGCGAGGAGGAAGAACGCCGGGGGTTGGTTGTCGTCGCTGCCCAGAGCGCCGCCGCGCCTCGCCCCACGCCTCGCGCCGCCGTGGCCAAGGGAGGGGAGGGGGAGCGCCGCCATGGGAGAGAGGAAGGGAGGCCGGGTTGCTTGCCGCCTCCGCAGCTCGCCCCACGCCTCGCACCGCCGTGGCCAAGGGAGGGGAGGGGGAGCGCCGCCACGTCGGATCCACCTCGCCCAGAGCGCTGCCATGCCAGATCCGCCTCGCCTAGAGCGCCGCCACACCTCACGTCATCGTTGCCAAGGGAGGGGAGGGGGAGCCCCGCCACGCTAAAAGCTCAAGTTTGGTTTTGGTTAATTGATGAAACCTATGGACTAACCCTTGTGCTAAGTGTTTGATCTAGCTAGGCTAATCCACCTTGACACATGAAGCTAGAAGGATGACAATGGTGCATTGATCAAGTGCTTCATGAACTAAGAAAGAGAAGAAAGAGAAAAACAAAAATGGGCTCAAGGCAAAGGTATATCATAGGGCCATTTTTGGTTTAGTGATCAAGACACTATAGAAAGTGTGATCACATTTAGGATAGATAGCCGTACTATCAAGAAGGGAAAACTCGTTTTGATTGCGGTTATCATGTGCCACTAGGTTTGCATTGCATGCTAATTAAAATGAACCTAAGTGACACGAAAATAGAATTAAATCCAAGATAATTCAATATGAAGGCTAACACATAACACAAGTGCATGGATCTCAAGGTGTTAGCATATGGAAGCTAGGAGAAGAAGTAGCAAATTAGTTGGACCAAGAAAGGAGGTCCGGACACAAGGTCCGGACGCTCGGTTTGCTCTGACCGGACAATTGGCAAGCGACCGGAGGCAAACCCCCACTCTCGGCCTCGGCATACAGGTGACCCGGACGCAGGGCTCCGGTCAACCGTCCGGATCAAAATGGCTCTCTGGATGCTCTCTGCGTAGATCCGGACGCAGGCGCTGATGGTCCGGACGCGCACTATGCGCAGCGTCCGGAGGCGACGTGGCAGCTCCCTTTGAAGGCGCGAACGATGTTTTTCAAACTGCAGGGTGACCGGACGCAGGCGCATTGGTCCGGACACCCAGCTTCGCGCGTTCGGATGGTGCGTCCGGACTGGAAAACAGAGGCTCTGCAGCTCGGCTGGTGAACGGTCCGGACGCTATCAATGGTCCGGACCCTAGGCAAAAACAGCGTCCGAACTGGCGCAGAAAGGCAGGATCAAGGGGCAAAACGGCTAGCTTTTGATGGAAGGCTATATATATGTTTTGGTTGGCTCAAGGAGCACTCTCTTACACCTCCCCTTCGTTTGACATCTTTGTGCTTGTTTGAGAAGCCCTCCAACTCATCTCTCTTTGCTTGTGTTGCTAATTCTTAAGAGTTTGAGTGAACCAAGTGCTTGATCATTGCATTGCATCTTAGTGGTACTTGGTCATCATCATCGTCGCGGGATTTCTTGTTATTCTTGGTGTTTGCCAACACCTAGACGGCTGGGCGATTGAGGAGAAGCTTCGGCGCGTGTTGGTGATTGTTCGCGGCCGGCTTCATCGACTTGTGAGAGGGCTTGTACCGACCTCGGCGGAGCGCCAAAGGGTAACTCTAATGGATTGCTCGTGTCATTGAGTTACTCTCATTTGGGTGATTTCTTGTGGCGCCCGGGTAGTGGGCTTGACTTGTGAATTGCCAATTAGCCACCGAAACACCATTTGAGTAGTCGACACAACGGGGACTAGCTTGGTGGCAACCAAGTGAACCTCGGGAGAAAAATCGATTGTCATCTTGTCTCCCGGCTACTCATTGGTATTCTTGTGATTGGTTCTCTACATTGACATCCATACATCACAAGGCATCGGTATAACAATCATCTCCTCTCTTGTATTTACGTCTTCATATCTTGCCTAGTTAGCTTGCTAGTTAGTTCTTGTTTAGTTGTTCTAGCTTGCTTGAGGTAAGTGCCTTAGGTTCTTGCTATCATGTGTAGGCACTTAGTTAACTAGAATTCCTTGGATAGGTGGCTTCGCTCCCCTAGTAGAGCTAGAGCAAAAAGCTTCGCTTAAGTGTTTTTCTAACCTTTGTTCTAGTGGTTTGTAGATTTTTTATAGGCTATTCACCCCCCTCTAGCCATCTAGGACCATTCACACGCTAGGTCTGCCTCGCCCCTAGCGCGCCGGATCCGGCCAAGGGAGGGGAGGGGGAGCGCCGCCGGGGAGAGAGGGGAGGGGAGGGGTTGAGTGCTGCGGGCTAGGAGGGGGAGCGCCACCGGGGAGAGAGGAGGGGAGGGGTTGGGCGCTGTGGGCCAGGAGGGGTGGCCGCCTTCTGCTCGTGGAGAGAGAGAGGGAAGGTGGAGAGAGAGAGGGATGGAGCACCGAAACCCTAACTTGCTATATATATTGACAGTTAGATTAGGCCTCGTCTGGGCATGTTGGGCCTCGGCCTTAACCAAGACATCCGCTTCGAAAAATAAGGTATTTACCGTGGCGGGCATCTTAAGGCGCCTGTCACGGTAAATCGATTTACTGCAGCGGCCAAAAGTGTCTGCCACGGTAAATAAAAATTGTTTGCTGCGGTAAATCGTGGGATTTACCGCAGCGGACAAAAATAGGTGTCCGCCACGGAGTGCAAAAGTGCAACGCTGCGCAAAATCATTTTTGTAGTAGTGTATCTTACATCAAACACATATTAGTCCACCTAAGTTGTCACTCAATTACAAAAACCAAATAAGGACTTTCAACTAGGGATGGCAACATGGTGGGCACACTCCATGGGATGGTAGTCAAGAAAAGTAGTGGTGCCCGAGGAGGACAGAGTTGCATGAGAAGTGGTTGAGAGGGCCAACAAGCAACGACAATTGTGGGGGAGGATAAAATGCAAGTTGGCAATGGTAGAGCCCCAATAGTAAAACCTAAGGACAATATGCAAACCTAGGCTTCTTCCTAGCCTCCTCAGCCCTCTGAGAAAAGTGGGGGGAAACAGGGAGGGGTCTATGTTGGCACCAACAATAATGCATTTTTACATAACTAAAATGCTGCCAACAACCTCGGGATCAAGGATAAAACAATCACATTATGAGCATACTTTATCAAATAACTAGTTCCACATGTCCATGAAGTATGTGATACAGGAATGAAGAAATGGAGCAAAGGAGAGCCAGTGGGACCCACATAGGGGATCACCCGACCACCCTATGGGCCCACCATTTCTCCCCTCTTGGCCATGATCCAGGAGAAGCACCTTAGAGTGAATTCCAACCCTTGGATCACTCTGTGCTTTCTCCCAACGGCTCACATGCAAAGCACATGGTTCCATGGGCCCACACCAAGGAGATAAACGTGACAACTACCTCAGGACCAACATCCAACACCAATGACAAGTGGGACCAGCACCTGGACGGCTGAGGTGGGCCAGAGCCCCCAAGGGGGGGTCGGCCGACCTTCACCTGGGCCCACCAGGACCCCATTTGGTCCCTGACTAGTGGGGCTGCATCTAGAAGACCAGAGGGTGGCCCACAGGCCATAGGGGGTCGGCCGACCACCCCCTAGGTCGGTTCACCTCCTGCCAACCACCATACCCACTCACACATGTTGGAAATCAACACCATCTATCCAAAGGCGGTTTAAGGTCGGTTGAATCCAAGGGTGGAGGATTGAAGCCTCCTGGATCGCTGATGTGATGATGGAGTAGCCCCTACTCCACCTCCCACTAGAAATAGAGGCTCATACCGCCCCCCTCTCTACAAATGGTGAAGAAGCCTACAAGCTCTATTCCTTAGATTGTTCTAGTAGTTAGTCTAGAGTAGGAGTTAGAGTTGAGTCGAGCTACGCTCGGGATTTCCGGAGTCGTCTTCTGGAAAGTCTGGTATAGCTCTTGTATCTTTCCTTCTTTGTAAGACTTTGTCTTTATTCAATATATTACTTTTCCTCTACTTTACTTAGTATTTACTTTGAACATTTCTATACTAGATATAGTCTTGTTATATGCTTTTGCTCTTTAATAGCCTTTACATCAATAGTCTGTGATCCTTGTGGCCTTTCCCGTATGCGATCATTGCCTGTCATAGGGTGCTTTGATTATAGATCGTAGTCAAAGTAATAAGTTGTGAGTAAGCGTGGTGCTTATACATCACCTATCCTTGGTTACCGCTTGTTGCACGGATAGTTGTGATAGTTAGCAAGAGAGTGATAGCCTTGTCTAGTCTTTGTATTCCACCACGTGTTCTTAGGCAAGTTCTTAAAAGGTAAGGCCCCTGTAAGAAGAGAGCACGGTCTGGTAGGAGTTTTGTCCTCCTACTAATCTATCCCCTCGCCTAGCATACTTGTATTGAGGAGGCAAACTATAGTGTTTAGACTAGTTAATTGGCTAAGTATATTGAAGTAGAGTGAATTACACAGGAGTCCCTTTACCCTCTCGTTGTCCTCCCACCTAGCTATTCTATCTAGTCCGTTCTAAGTATCATTTACCTTGGCTTATTCATTCATCAACCCTTCCTATCACATATATCGTTTACCCCCTATGCTAGTTGATACTAAGTTGAGATGCTCTCTAGGATCTCTATCCAATTATCATTTCTAGCCCAACTTTCCCTTGGGAAAATATAAATTATGATACCTTGGAAAACTCCTAGGTGAAGTACTACAACGGTATAATCTGTGCGCTTGCGGATTTATCCAATAGTCATAAGAAATACCAACAAGTATTTCTGGCACCGTTGTCGAGGAAAGATTAGCCTAGAAATTTTAATTAGATTGAATCCAGAGATTCTCGTTAACTTAGTTATCAATTAGTCATAGGGGCTTACCCATGTCTGTGTCTTCCTTTCTTGTGAAGCCAGACAGTGTATGAGCGGTTTCCAACTGCCGGGAAACTACCTAGAAGATCCCGAGCAGCTGTTGAGGAGGACTAGACGTCGTCAAGTTCCCCCTCAGAGGTTCATCTCGACCCTGAATCCGTTCAAGGAAGGAGGTTCTACACCACCACTCAAGGAAGCTATGGCCCAGAAGGCGATCTCTGACTTCTCGGCTCCATCCGCTACCCACGTAGCTCAGGGTCCCGAGGTCAACTTCGGGGATGCCACCTTCGAGCTGAAGCTAGCCTCGATCCACATGGTGCAGGCCAATCCATTATGCGGGAAGCCCCATGAGGATGCCAATGCTCATCTCCAACACTTCATAGAGTTATGTGGCACATTTACCATCAAGGGAGTGGCATCTGATGCCATTTGCCTTCGTCTTTTCCCATTCTCGTTATTAGGGAAGGAGAAGCAATGGTTGTACGCCCACAAAGAAGAAGCCACTACATGGGAGAGGTGTGCCAATGCATTCCTCAAGAAGTTTTTCCCGACGAGCAAAACCAATGCTCTTCGTGGAAAGATTTCAAGCTTCCAACAATAGTCTGACGAGACGATTCCTGAAGCATGGGAGTGTCTCCAAGAGTACATTCGTGTCTGTCCTCATCATGGGATAGACGATTGGCTCTTAATCCAAGGATTCTACCACAGGTTGTCTAGCATGGTCTGTAGTCACCTTGATGCTGCCGTTGGAGGGGCGTTTCTCCAACACACAGTGAGGAATGCCAAGGACCTCATCGAGAAGATGGTAATCAACCAAGGATGGGATAAGGAACGTCTCCAGCCAAAGAGAAGAGGTATGCACACCATCAATGAGGTGGACATGCTCTATGCCAAGATGGACCTCCTAATGAAGAAGATAGAAGAAGGTTCCAAGAAGGAACGAGAGGCCATCTACCCCATCGCCACCGCACAAACTATTGAAGCTGATCCATGGTGCGAGATGTGCGGAGGAAGTGATCACTCGGGTAACAATTGCCCCGAGACATCAAAGGAGGATGTGAACTTCATCAACAACAACAACAACCACAACAACGGGTATCGACCCAACAACAAGGAAACTGGAATTCACACCCCTACTACCAAGGTAATGGAGGTAATAGCAATTGCAATAATTACAATTCTTACAATAATCAACCTTCATTGAAAGATCTTGTTCTTGGTCAATCTAAAATTAACGATGGTATAAATAAAAAGATGATTGCCAATGATAAAGTTCTTGAAACTCTTGGTGAAAAGATGGATAGCTTTGCCACTGCCATGAAAAATCAATTGAGTTTCAATAAAATGTTAGAAACCCAGTTAGCTCAATTAGCAGCAGCTATGCCGTCTATAGAACACGGTAAGATTCCTGGGAAACCAGAAGATTCAATTGAGCATGTTAATATGGTAACAACAAAGTTCGGTAAGCCTCCACTTCGCTCCTATTAGGGCTATCTTCTCGATCCTCCCTTTATCATGAAGAAGGAAGATCCAGGCCACCCGACGATCAAATGCTCAATCGGACAACAGACATTCCACAACGCCTTCTGCGACCTTGGATCGGGTGTCAACATCATGTCCAAGGTAACTTATGATAACTTGTTAGGGGGACCTTTGCTCCCTACATGTGTTCGTTTGCAGATGGCGGATCAAACGATGCGGTTTCCCGAAGGACTTGCTAGGGACATCTTGGTAAACATCCAAGATGAATACATCCCCATCGACTTCATCATCCTGGACATGGGAGCCAACATGGAAGTCCCTGTCATCTTGGGAAGGCCCTTCCTCAACACCACCAACGCGGTCATCCACGTGGGATCGGGCCAAATCCACTTCCAGTTCCCGAGTCACAAGGTAAAGTGTGCTTTCAATGGTTATAAACTTAACAAACAGGTTAAAGCACATCCACCAAGAAGAAGAGTTCGGGCTCCACGCCAAAAGAAGCAGTACCCGGAGGCCAAGATCAATGAACTCAAGGAGGATGAACCTGCCAATCCAAAGCAGGTTTGGAAAGCAAAGGAGGTGCACACCCCACGGTCACCGTCTCCGAAGCCATCAAGTGCAATCGAGGAATGAACAAGAAGGAGAGTCCTACTCCAAGGACTTAAAACCAGGTAGCCTTCGCCGAAAGCTAAGTCGGTAGTTATCTTTTATTTTCCTCTACATTTATTTCATTCCTTTAATTTTCTTCATGCTTAAAATTTTAAAAAATAAATTTTCAAATTAAATAAAACTTGAGATTAGTTTAGCACTAAAAATTGACAAAAGGTAGGGCCATAGGGTGGTCGGCCGACCACCCCTATGCACTCTATCTTGGCTTATTTAAATAGGGAATGCTTGTTGACCTTTATAAAAGAAAAAAAATGAAGGCCTAGGGGGTCGGCCGACCGCCCTAATTGCCCCTTGATCATCCTTTGTCTTCCCCCACCTTACTTTGTCCAAGCATCTCATGATTTGAGTAGTGAAGTTTAGAATTTAGATTTTACTTTAGGAGACATCTCTTTATCTTTGTCATTCTTTAAAGTACATCAATCACTTTTGGTTAAAGCATGACACACTCTTGTCTCCCACTACTCCTTGTTCAAAGTGGGGAATCATGACACCTTTCACTTTCACTTTGTCATGCTTTGAAAAAGAAAACACATCAATCAATTTTGATCAAAGCATGACATACCTTTGTCTCCCACTACTCTTTGTTTAAAGAGGAGAATCTTGAGCACTTTAGCTTAGCTTTTGATCACATCACAATTTATGCTTCACCTTTCACCAAGCACTAGAAAAAGTGTGAGTGGAATTCCCACTTTAGGTGGTCGGCCGACCACCTTTGGTCACCTCCTCCTTTTCCTTTTGCTTTGTGTAAGGCATCTCCTAAAGATAGTGATCATGGCACCCAAGGGCATGCCCAAGGGGGGGTCGGCCGACCACCCCATGGTGCCCCCTTGGTGCCATCTCCTCCCTCTATAAAAGCCCATGCAAGGAGAGCTCAATTTCTCACACCTCAACCAGAATCCAGTTCAAGCTCAAACCATTCCTTGCCTTGCTCTCTTCTCTCTAGTGAAGTTTTTAGCTCTCAAGAGAAGTAGTGCTACTCCACAAGAAGATATCTTGTCTTCATCAAGCTTCTCTTAGCTCAAGCCTCTCCCCACAAGGCAAACTAGGAAACCCACTCTAACACACAACCTTGTCCTAGTCTTGCCCTTGTGTCTCTCTTCCTCTCTAAAGATGAAGACCCTTTGAGATCCATGTTCGAGAAAGAAAATCAAGTCCTGAGTGGGAGCTCATCTCGACGCTCCCACCAATCCGAGGATACTTCCCATGGAAGAAGAAGGGGAGGTTCTGCCCGATATACTTGGGAGAACATCCAAACCGAAGAACAACCCCAGGAGGAGGAGGAATCACTGATGGAGGTACCTCACATCGGGGCATTCATGTTGCCCCCGATGAGGACCTATGATCAACAAAGTGGTCTCTGGTTTGACCAACTAGAGTACCAGCGATATCTCTCTCTTCGGGATCGATCTTTCGAGCATACAAGGATATTAAATCTTGTTCTTCTCTCCAATGCAGGTATGACCACTGAATTCAACACTATCTTTTCTACCATTGGTTGGTCTAGCTTTTGGCAAGTAGATGAACTTGGAATTGAGTTACTCACCATAGAGTTCTTGTGTTCTCTACAAAGCTCTAATGATGGAATATCTTTTCACATGTTTAATCAAAGCTTTAGTCTAACTTGGAGTCATCTAAATGTTGCTCTTGGCTTTGATGATTCATGCTTTCTTGATTTAGACCTTGCCATGCGTAGGTTTAACAAAAGAAAATTTTGGTTGTCTACCTCTGCTCTAAATGATTGCTCAAATCCCAAACCTGAGGAAATTCATAATCCAACCCTTCGTTTCATGCATCTTTGGATGAATATGACTTTATTTGCTGGAAGTAATGCTAGCATGTTAAGTGTCATGAAATTAAAATTGCTTTATGCCATGGTCAATAAAATTCAAATCTCTCCTATAAAATGCTTGGTAGAATTTTGGCAAAGTTCAATTAAGAGTAATGGACCTATTCAATTCACATCTTTAATTACTCATCTTGCCGAATCCATGAACCTACTAAATGGCACCTACCCCTTTGTTTACATCTCTACTCCTATAGCAATAATTTCAGAAGATTACCTTACAACTGCTCAAATGTTAAAAAGAGATTCCAATGGTGAACTTAAAATGATTTATAGTGGCCATACAATTGAGGTGCCTCTTCCAAATAGGCAACGTCAGTTGTATAGGACCCATAAGCTAACCCTTGATTTAGATCAAGGAATTGGGCAAAGAGGTTTTGCAGGTTCAGACAGGAGAGCTCAGGAGGGGCTATACTTTGTTCATCTTGAACAAGGTAGTCCTTCCCGAGGAGCTGTTGGCGAGGAGGAAGACGATGCATCTTCTGATCCCATGCACACTTCTAGTGGCATGCCTCCTCGACCACCACGTCCGCAAAGACCACGAGCATCCTTCTCGTCCACACGAGATAGGGAGCATCGTGAACGGCGGCAACAAATGGATCACCTCACCAATGCTTTTGACGAGCTGTGCACTGAGCATGGTGAGACAACACGCATTATCCAGCAAACTGTCGAACAAATCCAAACATTGCAAGAAGAACAAGACCGGCAGTGGAATTCGTGGTGGCAACTACATCCATATCCGCCACCACCATGTTGAGCAAAGGATAAGCTTGGGGAGGTTCCCTCCCCCACTAAGGTAAGTTTTAAATTTCAGCATTTATAATTCATGCATTTTTCAACTAATAACATGAATATGATAAAAATAATAAAAAGACTTCTCTCTACTCTCATTTGTTCCATGAAAATTTATATCTCCTATGGAAATGATGAATAGTTTCTCTGCTAAATGTTTCTTTAGTACTTAGTTTACAACTTGATATTTCTCTATGTATGGATAACTTGGCTTAAAAGAAACCATCATGAACCTGAAACTTTTATGGGTTGCAAATGCTGTAACTAAGTCTAAATTGTTGTGAGATATGATATGCAAGATAAGAGCTGCTATAATATTATTCTAAGCAAGAATAACTATCGGAGTTTTATTTATTAAAATAATAAAAACACTTTTTGTTCCTCAATGGTGAAAATTCCTACCAAAGTCATATATGCTCTTTCATGATATAAGCTTTCTACATAAGCTGCTTGCTTTGTGTTGAGTTTGGTCAAGTTTTGTGACCCTTTTTGAGAGATTTATCATGCTCCCAAGATCAAGATCACGTACACGCCACATATACATGCTGCTTCTACACTGGAAGTACGCAGAAACATGCCTTACATTTTCCACATAGTTCATACTCCATGCTCTAATAGAAAAATCTCTCTAATATGTTGCTAGTAAATGAGACATAGACTATACAAAATTATGAAAAATTATAGGGACACATCAAAGTCCCAAGTTTTAGAAAAATAATGAGAACATCAAAGCTCATGAAAACAAAAAAAGAAAGATAGCTATGTCTCAAAATAATAAGATAGGAAAGAGAGATCATCCAAATATAGGAGTATTGATCAATTGCCATGTTTCCACACACTTGCACATCTTGATCTAAGAGTATGACATTTCTCTCCTTGGATCCGGAATTTGACTTTACAATATATGCAAGGTAAGTTTGCTACATCTTTTGATCCCTACCTATAGCTCCACATAAGCCTTTAGAGTAGGATGAAAAAGAAGGCAAACTTTGATATGTGCCTTGGTGAGGAATCATACACTTTATGAGTGATTCGAGAGTACCATTTGAGGGACACTAAGTCTTTCTTTTACAAAACTTTACAAAACCTCCGATATGAAACTTGTGAAAGAATGAGAAAACTAGTGCTCAAGTCAAGTTGTTCTATCTCTCAACTTCCCAAGACAAAGGATAAAGCTACAAGCCCCATGAAGGACTAAGGTAATATGGGTGAGTCTTTATTGCTAATTTTTCCATTCAAGAGAGAAGTATGCTTGTTGTAGATATAGTACTCTTGAAATATGAAGCATAGTAGCAACTCCTGATGCATCGAGCTAAGTTTAATTATTTGCTTGGGATGAGCAAAGGTTAAGCTTGGGGGATCTTGTTGGCACCAACAATAATGCATTTTTACATAACTAAAATGTTGCCAACAACCTCGGGATCAACGATAAAAAAATCCCATCATGAGCATACTTTATCAAATAACTAGTTCCACATGTCCATGAAGTATGTGATGCAGGAATGAAGAAATAGAGCAAAGGAGAGCCAGTGGGACCCACATAGGGGGTCGCCCAACCACCCTATGGGCCCACCAGCTCTCCCCTCTTGGCCATGATCCAGGAGAAGCACCTTAGAGTGAATTCCAACCCTTGGATCACTCTATGCTTTCTCCCAACGGCTCACATGCAAAGCACATGGATCTATGGGCCCACACCAAGAAGATAAACGTGACAACTACCTCAGGACCAAAATCCAACACCAATGACAAGTGGGACCAGCACCTGGATGGCAGAGGTGGGCCAGAGCCACCAAGGGGGGGTCGGCTGACCTTGACCTGGGCCCACCAGGACCCCATTTGGTCCCTGACCAGTGGGGCTGCATCTAGAAGACTAGAGGGTGGCCCACAGGCCATAGGGGGTGTCGACCGACCACCCCCTAGGTCGATTCACCTCCTGCCAACCGCCATACACACTCACACATGTTGGAAATCAACACCATCCATCCAAAGGCGGTTCAAGGTCAGTTGAATCCAAGGGTGGAGGATTGAAGCCTCCTGGATCGCTGACGTGGCGATGGTGTTGCCCCTACTCTACCTCCCTCTATAAATAGAGGCTCATACCCCCCCCTCTCTACACATGGTGAAGAAGCGTACAAGTTCTATTCCTTAAATTGTTCTAGTAGTTAGTCTAGAGTGGGAGTTAGAGTTGAGTCGAGCTGCGCTCGGGATTTCCGGAGTCGTCTTCTAGAAAGTCTAGTATAGCTCTTGTATCTTTCCTTCTTTGTAAGACTTTGTCTTTATTCAATACATTACTTTTCCTCTACTTTACTTAGTATTTACTTTGAGAATTTCTATACTAGATATAGTCTTGTTATATGCTTTTGCTCTTTAATAGCCTTTACATCAATAGTCTGTGATCCTTGTGACCTTTCCCGTATGCGATCATTGTCTGTCATAGGGTGCTTTGATTATAGATCGTAGTCAAAGTAATAAGTTGTGTGTAAGCGTGGTGCTTATACATCACCTTATCCTTGGTTACCGCTTGTTGCACGGATAGTTGTGGTAGCTAGCAAGAGAGTGACAGCCGTGTCTAGTCTTTGTATTCCACCACGTGTTCTTAGGCAAGTTCTTAAAAGGTAAGGCCCCCGCAAAAAGAGAGCACGGTCCGGTAGGAGTTTTGTCCTCCTACTGATCTATCCCCTTGCCTAGCATACTTGTATTGAGGAGGCAAACTATATTGTTTAGACTAGTTAAGTGGCTAAGTATATTGAAGTAGAGTGAATTACACAGGAGTCCCTTTACTCTCTCATTGTCCTCCCACCTAGCTATTCTATCTAGTCTGTTCTAAGTATCATTTACCTTGGCTTATTCATTCATCAACCCTTCCTATCACATATATCGTTTACCCCCTATGCTAGTTGATACTAAGTTGAGGTGCTCTCTAGGATCTCTATCCAATTATCATTTCTAGCCCAGATTTCCCTTGGGAAAATATAAATTAAGATACCTTGGAATACTCATAGGTGAAGTGCTACAACAGTATAATCTGTGCGCTTGCGGATTTATCCAATAGTCATAAGAAATACCAATAGTCTACTTTGGCTAGCAGCGATGGATCAGTTGGTCGGTTATTGAAGTCAATAGTGGTGGTGACGTTGCAGACATGGAACAAGAGAGGGAGTCCATGTAGGATCTTGCGTGAGAGGGGAGAGAAAATGACTAATAGAAAAGTCGGGGCCCAGAGTGATTCCCCAAAAATAATAACCTAAGGAAGAAACCAGAGGTCTTGTTACTTTTAGGTTCCCATGTACAACCTTTTGGGCTGAGGACATGACTCCTTCGGATACAAATCATGAAGACGAATAGGATCAGCGTGGGCGTCCAAGTCAGTGAAGTCATGCCAGAGGCATGGTCCAGCTCATGTTGGAGTCAGTTCTGGTAGCAGTCCCAGGAAAAAAAGACTACTATGACGCATACAAACTCCATTTTTTATGATCCACCTATTCATGAAAATATAATTTCATAAGCTAACCAATGATATTGGTTTGAAATTAGAATTCCACCAGAGACAGCGGGAATTATCAAAACGAGTCAGCGTCCAAATCTATCTTGGTGTTGCAGTACCGTCTTTTGGTCCATTGGGCCATGTATCATCTTAGAGCCATTAGGGGGTGTCAAAGAGTTTGCATACCCTAATACTTTATAATTATTTGTCATTGTTAGGGTTGTGTTTTGTTCACTTCTCATTCTCATAAAACAAACATCATTCAGAGCACATGTAAGCCAAGTTTGGTTGTTATGAATCAGGACCCTATTCTTAATCTTGTTCACCCGTATTAACTAGTCTTTTTGAAACAATACTTGAACCTCCAAGTTGTGTTCATGTGTTGCTTATGTTATCGATTCACTTGCAAGAAAAGACTTCTTGGCAAGATCAATTGTATTGTGTGCGCTGGATAACCAACCAATGGAGCTATGGTGTAGTGGTTGTAGGGGGTCTGAATCATACTTGGTTTGAAGCCAGGATCATGAACGTGAGTTCTCCACCACTCGAATCTATCATACTTATCGAAAGATTGGGCCACATTTGCATCATTTTTTAATTGTATTTTTTGCCCCCTCCCCACCCCTACTAGCCACACACACCTAACAATGTAGGGTAGGGGCCCAAATGTGGGCTCTACTGAAGTTGCACTATAGAGTAACTGAAATGGTGGTTATTGCCTAATTGATATCTTGTAGTTAAGTTACATTTACGTACTAAACTTGCTTAATGATTGGCATGATATGCAATTTGCCCTATTTTCCTATCTTTGTTCATGCTAGTTGCCACTCCGATACATAGTGAACTAGGGGTCATGATATAATCATACAATCATTGAAGAACGTGTTTTAGAAAACCACCTGAACCATATATATATATATATATATATATATATATATATATATATATATATATATATATATATATATATATATATATATATATATATATATACCACTTGCCCTATATTTTAATTTTCTGTCTTTGTCCGTGCTGCCACTCCAATGCTTAGTTAAGCTAGGGGTCATAATCAAATCATACACTACCCTTGAAGATAGTGTTTTAGAAAACCACCTGAACAATATATATCACCAACCATGATTTATGTGAGTTCGAAATATATTAGTTTAATTGTGCATATGTATGATCCATGTGTTGTACATGGGTTCAACATGCATGTAAATAATAAACATCCAATATTTTGGATCCCAATTGTTACTCCATTATATTTCAGCATAGAGGTCCTTAAATACCTCAATATTGCTTCCTTAAGTTAAATTATGTATAATCCCTATCACAATTATCTAAATGGTGTACGTTAAATTGAAAGATAACCACAATATACACATAATGTTTTTTAACTAAAACTATGGGGAACCCCCACCCCTAGCGATTTTACTGAAGGATAATGAACCGAACAAGAATACAATAAAAGACCAAGAAAAAAATGGCCACCAACCAACCCACATAAAGGAAGAACAAGAAACAAGAGAAAAAGGGGAAAGGAATAAAGAAAGACCAACAAACAACTGAAAAACTAAGAAGGAAAGAAATAGCTACAAAACTATCACCATAAAGACTTCCATGAAGAAAAGGAGCAAGAAAGTATTCCCAACAACAAGGAGCTAGCTTCTAAAAAATGGTTGTCTATTCTTCCCACTAAATATCAGTTGTAAACCATCTTGAGAATGCTGAAGAACAGTAAAAGGAAGGTGTATCTATGTTTTTTACATAACATCATGGAAGAAAACATAGTTGTAAACTTGTCATTTTTGCTTGACCTTAGAATGTTGGGAGAATTGGTTGTGGGACATCTTGAAAGGCGAAAATTGGCTGGTGCACACCTCCACTTTCAATATTTGCCATAAGGCATTGTGGTTTTGTGTAATTGGCGCAATGGACATCGTGACCCGGTTCAAACCGTCACAAAATAAATATAAATCATATAAGTATCCAAAAAATGTACTATGAAATCTTCTACACTCTACATGATGAGAACTACATGCACGATAAAATATTGTTTTATACTAAAATGATCATTTTTGCCCCTCTTCATAAATAGACAAATTTAACCATGGTTCATTTGTTAATATGTTTCTAGTGCACTAAAAATCTTAGAAAAATCATAGAATGCGTACATCACCAAATATTTACTATGCTACAAGTATTAACTCAAAATAATAAAGTTTATATTGGTATATTTAGCATGAATGAGTCATAGATTTATCTCCTGTCAAGCTTAATTAATATATTAAACTTTATTATTTCAAGCTGATATTTTTAGTATAGGCATGATTTGGTGATGTGGGCATTTTGTGATTTTTTTCTAGATTTTTAGTGTCATAAAAATATATTAACAAATTAACTATGGTTAACTTTGTCTATTTATGAAGAGGAGAAAAATGATCATTTTAGTGTAAAACAACATTTTTATTATATAGTTCTCATCAGGTAGAGCATAGAAGATTTTATAGAATAATTTTCAGGCACTTATATGATTTTATATCTATTAACGGCTTGAACCGGACCACTGTGTCCATTGGGCCGATTACACAAAACCTTTGTGTCTTATGGCAAATTTCTAAAGTGAAGGTGTGCACCAGCTCATTTTTGTTATTCAAGATGTCCCATAGCCAATTCTTCCTAGAATGTTCGGTGGTGAGCCTATGATTCAGAAGCAATGTCAGATAACTGAGAATAGGGTACCCTAACACCGCACTTTGCGAAAACAAAATCACCCTCGGAAGCTCTCCGCCCCGTCCGAGCCGGAGTGACGCCATCACTCCCGGGGGCTCCCCACTCCGACCAACAAAGGAAACAATGCCCCCTCGGAGGCTCCTCTGCCTCGTCCGAGCCAGGACGATGTCATCTGTGACGACATCCACCCTCGGAGGCTCTTTCGCCTCGTCCGAGCTAGGGCGACGTCACCTATGACGCATCTGCCCTCGGAGTTTTCTCCGCCTCGTCCGAGCTAGGGTAACGTCACCCATGACGCGTCTACCCTCGGGGGCTCCCCCGCCTCGTCTGAGCGGGCGTGACTTCATCCGACGATGCTATCCTCTCCCGAAGGCACTGTCCCCACGGCCAAACCGGGCGCCTTAGCCTATAGTCAAAAGGTCCACAGTACCGCTCGTCCTAGGGGATGGGGCTTTTGGTCACGACCGCCATGCCTACCCCTGTTGAGCCCCTACGGTACAAGCTCCTGTGCTGCCTAACCGATGGCTGACACTCGCCATACCCGCGCCATACCTTCGACGGACACTTGAACAGGAATTAGGGCGTCTGGCCCTGTACGACGGAACGCGGGGGTGCCTGGCCCTGTGCTGCCAACCCCCGTCCATGCCCTAATTGAGGAATAGTGGCGTTCCCGATTATAAGGCGCATGGCTATAGCTTCATCAAGGATGAACAGGACCCGGGCGGCGTGTCTATAGGCGCAATCTTCTCCGGGAAAGAAGGCGAACAGAAACTCCAAAAGCGCTCCCAAGACGACAGCCCAAGCCGGGGCCACGTTCTCTCTCCCTCTCACATTGTACCCTGCCATCTCTCCCTACGTATAAAGGGGGAGAATGGACCCTCAAATCTCTCTCTCGACACTCAGATTCACACAGGCTCACTCGCATTCACGCGAACACACACCAGAACCACGAACACATACGCACGAGACCTGGGAACCAACTTCCCTCTCTCGCCATTACCTGTAGCTCCCCTCTACGGGTACCCCCCGACGCTTGGTAACACGACTCCGCAACAAACTGGACGTAGGGCATTCGTGCCTGAACCAGTATACATCTTGTGTCCTCCGAGCGCAACCATCCGATCTCTGACACGCTTAGAAATTTACTCGTTGGCTGTCTAGACCCCGCCATTTTAGACACCGACAAGCAACCATAAGAAGAACATGATTCTTGGATGCATTTTGTTTTCCAAATCTAAAGGACAAACGTACAAGGCATGATGCTAATAAAACCAAATAGCATAATAGGTTTTTCATTCCCAAATACAATCCAACTAGCATTCTCATCATCATTCCTAGCACTAAGCTCTACTAGATCGGACTAATAGCTGCACCTCTCATTGAAATCCTACCTAGTCATGGGAATATGGAATAAATCAATAGTGTTTGGAGTACTTTTGACCTTTTTCGGGGAGATTTCTGGTTCCTTGGTAACACTATAAAGAGTGGGGTAATTTGGAGACATTACATTTCCAAGTAAAAGATCATCCTAGAAACATATGGTGTCACCTTTGCCAGGGGTACGGTACAAAAAGCAACACAGCTCAATACTTGACATGTAGCCTTAGAATACACCCTTCCACCAAAATGATCCTTTCCCTTCTTATATTCGGCCTTCTTATATATTTGGGCCAACATTAGGGCAGTATTTATTCTAGGTAAGATTTACCCATTGTACATCTTTCTTATTAAAGAATTTACACTAGTAGACATATGGGCTTTAGTCTCAGCTTTCCAACCGGGAGTACAGCCCATTCTCAAGACTAGAAAATAATTTAAATCCTAGAGACTTCTCTTGCTTGTTGTGGTGAGATTCGAACTAAGACCTCTTGTCTCGCACACTTCCACTACTACAAAAATAGTTTTCCGAAGCGGATAGAAATGGTTTTCCGAGGCGGTCAATCACAACCGCCTCGCAGCGAATGTCACAATAAATGGTGGATTTTTAGAGGCGGGCAAAACACCCGCCACTGTAAATAAAATTCACAAAAAAAAAACAAACCCAACCTGTGAGCCCAGTGGCCCACCGAGCCTACGCTCGCGCTCCACCGGCTACTGCCGCTTATCGGGATCTGCCGCCGCTCGTCGGGATCTGCCATGGTGCGAAGGAGGCGAAGGGGCATCGGATCTGCAATGGTGGCGCCGGATCTGCGGTGGTGGTGTTAGATCCGCGGTGGTGGAGGAGGTGTGTGGTTGGTGGGAAGAAGGGGAAGGCCGCCGCCTCCATCACGCTACCGGTGGGAAGAAGGGGATGGCCTCCACGCCGCCTCCACCTCGTTGCGCGCCAGCCCGAGGCTCCACCATGAGCCGCACCGTCATCGTCGAGGGGTGCTGCCACCTCCACCCCACTACTCCCGCCAAGGGCGCCGACGCATGTCCCACCACCACCTGCAGAGGGAGGAGCTATAGAGGGAGGAGGAGGGACGGCACACGACGAGCTGCTGACGCACTCCAACGCGCTGGCGCTGCTCCCGCGGATGCCCTTCTGCGACGCTACCGAGGGAGGAGAAGGGAGGGTGGGAGGGAGCAGCTGACGGGGGAGAGGGAGGGTGATGGCACCGGATCTGCAGAGGGAGAAGGGAGGGAGGGAGGGAGCGACGCCGCCAAGGGAGGAGAAGGGAGGGTGGGAGCGAGCAGCTGACGGGGGAGAGGGAGGGTGGTGGTGCCGGATCAACAGAGGGAGAAGGGAGGGTGGGAGCGACGCCGCCGCAGGAGGAGAGGGAGGAAGAGTGCGGCGACTGAGAGGGAGGGAGAGAGTGGAGGAGAAAGAAACCCTAAGTCCTGAATATATACTAGCCCGATAAGATAGAATGAGCCACATGATTTCATGGGCCGGCCTATTAACCGAGGCGGACCTTTTAACATGTCCGTCTTCGAAAATGAAGGTATTTTTGGAGGCGGACCTCTTATTTTTTAACCGCCTCGGTTAATTGATTTTGGGAGACGGTTGATTATAACCGCCTCGGTTAATCTGAGACATTAACCGTGGCGGTTTACATGTTTTCCCGCCTTTGAAAACATTTTCTAAACGTCTTGCAAAAGATTTTTTATAGTAGTGTTCCTTACCAACTCAATTGCACAATACATGTGATAAAGTCTTGGGCATAATTAACCCTTTTGAATTCACCCGTGTGAAACCTTAACCTGGTTGATACATCAACCAAAACTAAATGATGGTTTTTAGTCCTAGTTGGTGACATTAACCCTTCGCGTGTTTCTTCTCTAGCTCATCCATCGTGATGGTGAAGACAGCTCTCTATTTTACTATATACGGTAACATGTGAACACCTCATCATGATCTCGAAACAAGATATGCACCAACGACTTTGTGACACATATTATACCTTATCTAATTAATGGCGTTGCTCACGCAGGCGGTCTAATCAAATAACCAGAGCCCAAAAGGTCACCCCGATGGATGGAGCTACGTACCTAATAATCCCCAAAAGTATAGCTAGCCACACAAACGAGAGATATTGGTCAGAACTTGCGATCAGTCCTCCTTCACATGCATGTGGACAACCTGTTCCGATCAGTCTGTATACCTAGCTAGCAGATGCTTCCAAAACTCAACTTTTCGCGGATCGAAAACGGGGCCGGCCTTCGTGGCTTGCTCTCCCCGTCCGTGTGTCGCTGCCTCGTGACTCATATGCATGATTCATCATTTTACTAGTAGATTGTATCAGCTGTACGAAACTTTTTATTAGTTTTGTGCCATTGCAATCGCAATCCCTATCTGCTAGTGCTAGCTATAGCATAGCAGGCCTGGCTGGTCTCACGTGTGGGGCTGACCACGGCAAGAGCAAAGCCCAATGATACATGAGACTATTGCCGACGGTATGGGCACGAGAGAGTGGGAAAAAGAGGTAAGCTTATTGTTTTACTATTCGACAAGCTAAAATTAAGAGTAGACCCCACCCAAACTATCAACATCATCATGTGCTCTAAAAGATGCAAAACACACATAGAGAATATTCAAAAACTATTTAGGGTATTTGGTTTGAGAAAATAAGCATTTGCTATGCATATAAATATAAATTATGTTTAATTATAGAGTAAAATGTACCGTAGGTCCATTAACTTTTGAGGGTGTGTCACTTAGGTCCACCAACATTGAAACTACAGTTTTAGGTCCATAAACTTTTTAAGTAGTTCACCGGAGGTCCATACCCCTTCATTTGGTCTATAGATCTGACATGGCAACTGGCAAGTACACTCGGTAGCTGGCTGTGCTTATATTTGCGAAAACAACACTGTGTTTCTCTGTCTTTCATGCAGCCGTCAAGGAGAGAGGGGCATGATGGTGTGGGCGCAGCATGCAGCGCGAGCACGTTCTCGACGCGCTGGCGCGCGAGCCAGTGGGCCACTAGCATGACAAGGGCCAACATAGAGTAGGCAAGTCCGTGTAGCCGAAGCTGCATATGACTATATATATATGTGTAGGAAAACGAGGTTGCTACGCTAGCCGGAAAACAAAACTTTTCGACCTCATAAACCAGGATCTACTGCTAGTTACAGGTTACGGGATTACCACTAGACGCGCAGGTGCAGTGGAAGACGACTTGATGTAGTCGTGCGCGTCGCAGCAGGCAGTGCAGTTGCGTGGTCGTCCGTCTCAACGTCCCCTTCGCGTGGTTCGTCCTTGTGCTCCAGATGCAGCACCTCCGAGGAATCCCACACGTGCAGGGAGGAAGCGTTGCGCCTCCGGACTGCTAGGTCCGCGAGGAGCAAAAGGCGCGAGCGTGGGGAGGCGACGGCGGCTGCCAAAAGGCGTGGATGAATTCGCCCCGCGCCCACCCCTTGCTTATATAGGCGTCCTAACGAGCTCCCACGGTGGAGGCCCATTAGAAACCCTAAACCTAGTCTAATTCGGGTCCAACCCGAATTAGGCTTCCAACCCCTTAAGCGTGCGACCCTATGGGCTCACGCATACATAGACATGGCCCAAGTACTCTTACTCGACCAATAGTTGATAGCGGCCTCTAGCAAGACGTGTCAACTCCTATGTATACGCTATGATCATATCAGACGAACCACTATGACCATGTACAAGTTATTCCCTTCGCCACTCGATATATGGTTCAACTCGTGGGTTAACACTTAACCCAAGCATGGCCATGCATTTGTTGATCCAATCACATGAGTGATCCAGTGATATCTCTCTCACGAAGAGAGGGGCAAATTCCATCTTGATTGTCTATGTCTCATAGCATGTTTCCCAACCACCCAAGGACCACCTTTATAACTACCCAATAACGGAGTAGCGTTTGATAGTCTCTAAGTAGATCGTTTCACATCTTGAGTACATACCACAATCTCAGGTCTAAGGACATAACGTACATGACATGAATAGAGACTTTCTCTTGTTGGGTCAGTCCAGCCTACATGTCTCACATGTGCCCACATTATTAGTTTGACATCTCTATGTCTATGACTTGTGAAACATAGCCATCAACTAATACATGTGCTGGTCTAATATTCAAGTGTGCTCTTACAAGAATGCCGACCAGGGACTACTATTAGAATAACCATTCAGGTAATTGAGTTCCACAAACAATTCACATAATTGTCAATCAATACTAGTTGTCTATAATGGATATTCAAAGAACACTTTATTAATCATGGATACAATCGGAATATAATCATCTACATGATTAGCTCTAGGGCATATTCCCAACAATATGAGGTGTCGTCTCTTCCAAAGTTGTGTCTGCTGCGAAAGGTATGGTCGGACGGGAGTTGGTCGTGCCCAAGGACGTGGCCACGTGGAGTTCCGGACCATGTCGATGTATGACGAGCTCAGCCACAGGTAGACTTCGACTCGAGCTGAGTTAGATCATGGACGAGGGTGGCTTAGGCGTTGTCTACACAAGGGTCATCGACGAAGCGCAAGTGGAGGTCTTCAGGCATGATCGTCCATCCATCCAGGAATCACAATGAAAGTTCATGCTGGCTGGAAAAACAAGAGCAGCTTGGATCGGTGTCGCCTTCAGCGCTCCACACCGCGTGCGTGCGTGGCTTTGCACATGGAGATGAGGATGGACAATTGGACATGCGGCCACCGTAGGTACAGTAGTACCAGCAGCTAGCCCGTGTGTGTCGTGCTCTAGCTCAGCAAGCTGGTATAGAACGTTAGACCGATGTTGGCGCCAACATGCCGCCCGCACATGTACACATACCCTCGGTCGCGGGTGCATTGTTGCTGAGCGGGATGCCACTGGTGCCGATGAGCCGTTCACAGCACATGATGTACGACAGCCCGGTGCATGATGTGTATGGCATGTATGGCCACCTGTCGTTCCTCGCCCCAACACATGCAGTTCGAATCACTGCCTGCCGAGCCAATCGCGGAGGCCGCGTACAGTGGCGTCTCGTCTCGGCACTCGAGGGAGCCCTCGTCAGGTTTTCCTCCAATAGCTGCTCAGTGCCCCGTAGCACCGCCGACACGTACGGCCAGGTCCATGTCTATGAGGCCATCCGCAGTGAGGCTGACCAAATAGCCAGTGAGCTAGATGAGAGAGAACGCAAAGAAAATTATTTTATTCTTTTTTTAACAGATGATCTCAAGTGCTCTCCTCACATACACTCGGGCCACGTGAAATCGACAGTCGATTTGCTCGTCGCTGGCTGCTTGGGTCCTTCCACTCTCCATCTTCCACGTGTACCTGGGCTGGCGACGTCGCCCGCCGTTGCGGACGCCCTGAGCGAGCTGTGCATCAGCCGCATCGACTTCCATGCTCCGCGTGGCCTACCAGTCCGGCGTGCGGCGAGCGCACACTCGCTCATCGGCCATGCGCGGATGCACCCTGCCTGCGCTCGCTAGCTTCGGGCCCTGCCACGCTAGTGACCCACTGGCTCGCGTGCCAGTGCGGCGAGAACGCGCTCGCGCTACATGCTGCGCCCACACCATCGTGCTCCCCTCTCCTAGGGACGGTTGCATGAAAGACAGAGAAACATAGGGTTGTTTTCGCAAATATAAGTACAGTCAGCTACCTAGCCTACTTGTCACTTCAGAAAGACGGATGAAGGGATATGGACCTCCGGTGAACTACTTAAAAAGTTTATGGACCTAAAACTACAGTTTCAAAGTTGGTGGACCTAAGTAACACCCCCTCGAAAGTTAATTGACCTCCGGTGCATTTTATTCTTAATTATACATAATAAAATCAATGTATTTAGAAAAGGCAGAACATATTATAATTTAGAACAGATTTAGTAGAATAGAATAGGTTGATGTATCTCATTCTCTCATTCCTCATAGGCTAATAACTAATTTCTACTCTCTTCTCTGCATCTACCCCTAATAAATTACCGGTTAGAATTATCCTACATTCACCCCACAAATAAATGCTCCATAGAGATGACCTTTACTCCATCCACACCAACAAACGCACCCAAAAAATATAACATCATACAAATGAAGGCACTAGACCATCTCTCTGGCATTCTCTCTCTTTACTCTATCATATCCAATGCCTAGGCTTCAATGGATCTCCACCTCTTGCGGTCGCGCCCCCTCCCTCTGTTCCCCAGTTTGCGCCCTCCCTCCACGGTTGGATCCATGCAGGCGTCTTCTTCTTCTTTTCAAAAAAAAAAATGAAACGTCATCCCCATCTCCGCTCGAGCAACAAAAGCTGCATGCCTCTCAACTTCCATCGCCACCACCTTGGTCCCTGCGCTGGTGAGCTCCCTAGCTTAGGTGGCCACCTCACGCTCGGCGACGATGACCGGATCTGGTGGATCTAGTTTCCCTCTACCTCCATCTTCCCTTCTTCTTCCTTATCTATGGAAAAAGTTTCCACTGGCTGCCAGCGTAGGGCAGTTGGCCGCAGAGAGCTTGTCATCGGGGGGCGTGGAGGCTGCTAGCCACGAGCGATTGCTGGAACAATTGGCCTCCGCAGGCGTAGGGCCGTGAGCCGCTGGAATATTTTGTTCTTCTACATCTAGAATATTATTCTTCTAAACCTAGAGTATTTGTTTCACAAAGATAGAATATTGTTTTCAAAACCTAGAACATTGTCTCTATTCTATTAAAAAAATATTTTATTTTAAGAGAGAATTGTTTGCCCATGAAATTTTATCTAACCATATCCATGTGCTTTGTTTTGAAAGATGTTGAAAGATTTACCGTAAGAGAAACACAACGGTGCAATTAGAATTTTAGTTTGTCGCTTAGTTTGTAAACTACAGCTTTTAAAAGTATCATAACCGTTCTCTTAATGTTGGCATCAGCAAATATAGATTCTATTGCATGTGTCTTGGAAGGATGCTGGAAGCTAGTTGGTGCTTGGTGGCACAAATATACCGAAATAGTCCAAACTCCAAAAGGCAAATGTTTGGATCCTTTGGCAAATGGTAAATAAATTCGACAAATCTTTTGTCACTTTCTAGTGTTTGGATCATATGATAAATAGCAAATGACAAATGACAAATGGCATATACAAAGACAATTCTACCACTAATAATTATACTCTCATTCAGTCATTCACATGTCATGCATAGGAGAGAGGGGTATGACTAGGAAGATTTTCTATTTGTCATTATTTACCACTCCAAAGTGGCAAATGACAAATGACAAATGTTTACTTTTTTGTCATTTTTTGTCTTACGTGTTTGGATCCATTTAAAAAAAATAACAATTCTTTTACTCTTTTACCAATTTACCAATTTGGTAGGACGTCCAAACATGCTCTAAAATCAGCCTAGTTTTTCCGCATAGTCAGCGGACGACTCGGCGCCACCTGCTGAGACCCCAGCACTGCCCCCCGAGATCTGTGGCACTGGCTGGCTGCATGTTGCCGGGTAATTCTATTTTTGGTATTAGCGGCGCTAAACCAGATCGGGCAAGCGCAAGCCGACCAACCATCTCAAATCCCTCCGCCCCACGCAGGCAGCACTTGCACGGACCACCACGGCACTGCATCGATCGCGTTCGCCAGCTGGGTCAACATTTGAGACGGGCAGCGATGTAAAAAAAGAGAAAGAAAATAAAAGAGAAGTCTAGTGATCATTTTTAAAATATTTTGGTTGAAAAAAACCATGGAAAATATGTGTTACAGTTACTTTGCAAAATACTCCTCTTATATCCCTCACATAATTGCTTTGAGATAGATTTTTTTATTATATATATGTAGAGTGGAAGGAGGGGGTATTTGGTAATTTATTGCGTGCAGATGAGATGTGCAAGTGCAAGAGACGAATTGGTTATGGTTAGGTCATCAGTCATGGTCAAGTGACCCACAAGATTTGTGTGGGGACTTGAACTGCACAAGAGCATGCTCATGCTCTGCATCCATTCCATTCCATGACTGCATTTCCTCTGCCGGCCCGGCCCGGCCCCTGGACGCTAAGACAGGCGATGGGCTGACCATGGCACACGCTGCCGTCGCATCGGTGGCTGGCGGCATGGGCTCTCTTGCAGCTGCAGGGAACAGCAGCAGCGACAGGGCAGACAGAATATGGATCAAATCAGGAATAGGAATCCACGTCGACTAGGACGCTGGCCCTCTGCCTCTGGTTTGTGGTAGGACGTGTCTGGTTGGTTAGACGCTATGCGATGAGATCATCCATGGACTTACCCGTAAAAGAATATATTTTTAGAGTAATCTTAAGTCAAATTTTTTAAACTTTAACTAAATTTTTAAAAAAAATATATTAAATTATGATATTAAATTAATATTATTAAGTTTATCATAGAACATATTTTCATATGGTCCTCGTTTTAAGCCATATATTTTTCTATAAAGTTGATCAAAGTTGAAAAAATTTGACTGATACGGATTCTAAAAATTTATTCTTTTAAGGACAGATGGAGTATATGTTTAGTTAAAATATTAGATTAGATTGAAAGGGGAATATTTCATAGAGATATTGGATTTCGTTGTCCAAAATATTTGACGGGCCAGCTGATCCACGTCTTTATCATTAAGTAAATAAATTAAAGATTATTAGTATATTATATTATTATTTAGTAGTTATGATGGTAGGATTAGTTTTGATAAATAATAATATGATATACTAATAATCTGCAAACGATCAACTGTACCTCTGCACGCCACAATTCCTCAACAAATTAAGTACACGATTAACTGCACAGCAAGCTAGTGGAGTATGATTGTGTTCTCTGAAATCTTCGATCTACCCCAATGCCCCATGTGTCATCTTTTTTGCTACAAGTTTAATGCCTCTCTCTCTTTTTTGACAAATAGCCACAAGTTCTATCTTTGTACTGGTTGACTCTCAACTCAACTGTAGTGGCTTCTGTTTAAATCACTTGCTTACCAGAAATTGCAAACTACAACGAGTTGGACATTCTCCCATTTTCTCTCAGCGTCCATTTCGTATTAAAATTCATACTGAAGTGCTTCAAAATCCATATGCAGTTCTTTTAGATCCATGGTCCAGTGTGGTTACTTACGAGGTGACGCAATCGCAAGCCTTTGGTTATTTTTTTTAACGAAAACCGTGGGGGCAAAGAGCCCCCCGGCGCCACCATATTGAAACAACAAACAGAGTTACAGGATTAACCAATGGTTAACCACAAAGGAGGAGTGAAAAGAAAATTAAAAGAACTAAAGAAACTAAAAATAAAGATTACAAGTTGTCTAGCCACAATCTGATAGCAGGGTGAAGACTAGGCTTAAATCTGAACAAATAAAGAGAGACTTCATGTTTGAAACTATTCTTCCAGGAAAGTACACTAGGCATCTTTCTATCAAAAATGATTGCATTTCTTTCATTCCAGATGCACCAAGCAGCCTTTGATTGGACCAGTCATTCTCGTGAGCTGTTAACGCTTCAACCAGTATTGTTGCGTTGCATATGCATCAGGGACCTTCATAACTCGTAGAACCTTTAAAAAAAGATGCCTCGGCAGCTCAGAGGCTGCAGAGGGCTTAATATTACACAAGGTTCAACAATAACAAAGATATTTAGTTTCAAAAAAAAATAACAAAGATACTTTGTACTATTCACAAAGGCATTTGTATTCAGCAGCTAGGGTCTTGCACCTTGAGCTTCTGCTTATATATATATATACTAGCAAATGTGCTCGTGCGTTGCAACGGAACTCAATAAGTATTAAAATCGGACTTTGTATTTTATTCGGTAAATATGCCCGTGTGTTGTAAGGAAATTCAATACGTGTACAAATCAGATTAGTGGAGCCGGACCAAAAAGTGAAGAGGAGAGAAATTTTGGCTCTTTATTATTAGGTATAGATATAGATATATCAAGTAGTCTTATACAGCTGTTCTTAATACGGACGATAAATACAAGCACAACTTTTCAAACCATGACGTAGGGCATTCCTAATGAAATGCAAGAACCACTATCGTGATCCCGGATTTTTGGCCTGTATAAAGGCGCCTTTATCGATCCAGTCTGTCCTATGCATCTATTATAAATTTATATACGATTACATTACAATAAACACAGATCAAATTAAAAACGCCCGATGTGCTTGGCGTCCAACTGCCCCTTTAGGATGTCACATGTCATGGACATGCGACAGGATACCTGGAAAACAAATGGACACCATCATCAGATTAACCATTGTAAGAAAAAGGTATTCAGAAGATCTTGAGCAGCAAGGTTCTTGTAAGAAAAGGTATTCAAAAGGTCTTGAGCAACAAGGTTCTTGCATCAAGTCGTTAGTAGTCGTGTTAGCTATCAGAACTCATATCAAGTCAATGATAGTTGGGGTAACTTAAAATCTGGATGCCAGACTGATTTTTATTCTAGATGTCCACATCTCAAGTACGGAGTACGTACCAAATTCGTCCCAGCACTACTGTTAAGCAACCGTTTGTTTTGGCAGTCCATGAATTTGAAGGTGTTTTCAATCAACAAGCTATAACATGTTACGTGCATCTGATCCGTCGCACACCACCAGATGTTTCCACATACACGTATCCAGTGGCCACTTCCAACTCACCACGTCCAGTTTGATTTTTAGGCAAGAAGTATTGTGCATCACTTGTGAAGTTAATCTTCAATTTTTGCTTATATCAAATGAAAAACACATCGTTCATGCAGTTTAAAATTGTGATATAGGGTAATAAATAGTGTGAAATGTCTTCATCCTTCTAACATGAAAATGGTGTACTGGTGTTCTATTGACTGTATGTTAGTGGTGCATGCTGTCTTGAACAGAAGACAAAAGAAAACGTGAACAAGCTAAGCATCATGCCTGCTGAGAAGATTTCAATCCATACAGCTAAAAAAAACTATACATATAATTCTAAGTAATATAGAAAGCAATGCAACAGAATTGATATTCTATACTCTTATGGCTAACAATAAAGTTCTGACTCCCTAATGCAGATCTGGAAACAGAAATTCTATATGCTTTCAGAAGTTACAGTGGAAAGGGCATCAGTTGTGGAATCTAATAATTTCACTGCTCAAAGTTGAGAAGCTTATGGAGCCATGGCGATAACCATTCAAGGTCCCAATGGCTGGATGCAAAAATGTGTCTTGGGAAGCCTGCAAAGCCATCACACCTGCTTTGCCCCAGAGAATGGAATGAAGACTTGGCTGAATAAGCTGTTACCTTTCTTTAATAGTCCAGCCAGCTTGCTTTGCTTTATTGTTTCTGTTACATAAAAAAAAATCTTCGTTCTTTCTAACTTATAATGGAATGAGATTGGGGAGAACCCTTATAACTCTTAAAAGGGGTGAAAAAAGAGCAAATGAAGCCACTCTAAATGCACCTCCTTAGTAAAATCAAGCAAACAAACTCAAGCACATTGCATATCCAGATTAGTTGAATTCAGTAGCGGACCCAAGAAAGCTTTAGGGCCCGGGGAAATCTAAGTATGATGAGTATTTGCTATAGAAAAAAGTATATTTTCAATCCTTCAGATAACATAAAAACTTCGTTGTGTTCCACTGCGTGTTCATCAAGGAGCCCAGGTGGCTACTCGGGTCCATTGGGCGGTGAGTACAGCCCTGGTTGCATTCAGGCCCAAAATCTAGAAATGCTGAGCAGATGCTTATATCTGCTAAAAACAAAGTTGAGTTCTGAAATAGTATAGTATTTCACTACACAGGAAAGCCGCCCACTTAACTATTTGATGTTCCATAGCCAGTATCATCTTGTTGCAACTTGCAAGACTAGAAAGCAAGTAAAGGACCAGAGCATTTGATCGCGAGTATATTTGTCAGTGTAATGAACTAATCTCTATACTAGTAGCATGGGTTCAAATTGGTTCAAGAGGAAAGATGGGCCTTCGTCATCACAACATTACTAACCATTTTGTCAATGGTATGATGAGTGTTGACATCACATTTTCCTTAGAAAAAAGGGTCAACATCTTGAAAGCACAAGTTTTTGTTGGTTATATTGCACCTGTCTTATAAGCATTGTAAAAAAAAGGTTAACATCATAGCGTTACTTGGGTAATAAGTAACGAGTGGTAGTTGTGCTCACTATTAGAGATAAAAATGGACTGACGCTAGTTGGTTAACTTCCAACCTGAACGCAGGACTGAATCTTTGTCCAAGATCACACCTCAAGTACCCGAATTCCTATCAGTGCAGCTGTTAACGCTGTTTTTTTACTGGCTCCAAGAATGTTCCAAGCAACTAGCCTATTATGTGCAGTGTTATACAGTCGCATTCACACAATATTATACCACAAGATGGTGTTTCCGCATGCACCCACCTCTGTCAGTGTCAGGCCTGATTTTTCCTTTTGCTACTGTGCTAAACCTTGGTGATTATGTCAATGTGAGGCAAAAATACATGGATCTTAGGAAGGCAGATTGGCAGACAAATACTTGGGAAACTTAATGTTCACTAGCCAAGCCCTCGCACCATTGCCTAAATGCAAGAACAATATGCTGTGCTGGGGTTCAGAAGATTGAAAAGACATCACACCTGCATTTCTAGGACATGGAATCAAAACATGGCTGCAGAGGATGTTGATACAGCAATGTCTTCCCCAACACATCTGTCCCACAGCCCACCTCCTCACCCTCTCCTGACCAGCTTCAGAAGCCTTAGACCAGCTCTAGTGTGAGCAATAACCGAATCATGAGGCCTGAGAATCAAACTTTCAACATTGTACCGTTTGAGTGTTTGATATGGCCAATGAAAGTGATGCGCACACTAGTAGGACTAGAAAAATCTCTGTGGACAGATCAAACTTTAGTTTCTCTAATCCATTTTTACACTGGAAGTGCCTTTAGGTGTGTGCTAGTTGGACGCCTAGTCTGCAGTTTATATAACACAATGCGCTAGCGCAACCACTCATCTAACACTAATCCGCCAAGATTGCTACTGGTCAGAATAGGCAGGATCTAAATACCTTAATTATTCTTGGAGCCTGGTCGCTTCGGACCCATAGGAATCGATGTGTCTTTGATGGTGCTTCGCCTAATCTGCAGGGTATCTTAGCTTCAGACTCCCAAGAACCAAAGTTATGGAGTCTAGCGGGTGCCAGTGGCGTCACCCCTGGTTGTGTTGTGTGGTGTGGTGGGTGGGGGGGGGGTGGGGGGTGGGGGGGGGGGGGGGGGGGGGGGGGGGGGGGGGGGGGGGGGGGGCTTGTTATGGCTGTGTCAGGGTGTGTTGAGGTGTTATCTTGTTGTCTGGGGTTTCCCATGCCCCTTTTGTTCTTAGTATAAAAGATACGCAGCTCTCCTTCATGTTTGAGTAAAAAAAACATTAATCCGCCACCTAGAAAACAAATTTCGTCACTTAGAAAATAGCATTGAGGGCAGTTTGGCATGGAAGTCTTTTACTTCACAAGCGATCTAGTTACTGAATTTTTTAATCATTTATTCACTTCACTGGCCAGCACCTGCTTATTGCCATGAGTATAGAGAGCCCAACCGTGAAATACCAGATTATTTCATATAAATATTTCTTAACAGAGAAATAATTTCATCTTTATAACTAAAATTGTTGGTTGAAAACTCATCAACAGGTACATAGAATTGTTACAGCATTTTTAACCTGTTTGTCAGTGGTGCGATGAAAATTACTTTTCTCCCTAAAGAAAAACAATAACAATCAAAAGCATAAGTTTTCTATTTTAAGTTATATTGTGACTGTATCGCATAGGTCGATAGCATCAATGAAAATTGGGTCCAATATGGTTTTCACAAAGCTTGACATCTAAATTAGCTGCAGTGAACAGTGAAAATAACTAAAAAAAATGATGTGGCCAGAGTTGATCCCATATTTTCCTTTTATTTTCTGGTTTTTTCAGGTAAAGAAATCTAATGCTTATTAGAAAATTGTGGCAACACCTACAGTGCCAAATAACCATATGTTTGAGCATTTTGATCCCGCTTTTTTCTAGCGCTGCCACTAGCAGTGACTGTTCAGAGAAAATCAGCTTCCTGCAGACCTTACATTACATTTAGTTTCAGTTTTGATACCAGTTAACTAGTACAGCTTGAAACACAGATGGTAACAGAACTGCTGATATTTAAGACAAGGATGCCTAAGAAATTGATGTTTGATTCAACCATTCCAGGACAAAGTATCAGTGCATATACATTTGCTTTTGGACAGCTGTACCACATGGTCTTTATTATTCCACACATCCATGTCATTGACATAGGATCTAGCCATAGGAACTTACGTAGCACTTGTATTTATTACTTTAGTTAAATTTCTTATATTCAACAGTAATTTATCACCTTAAAGCTAACTCAAGTTATTCATGGATTGTACCATGAATGATTGGGTTAGTTGTATCTTATAAGTTTGCCCTTACTACCTCATATACTATAACAATAGGCATCATTAAGTACGAAATACTAGAGAAATTTAAGGATCACTAGCAAAGCCCTCTCACCACTGTCTAAATGCAAGAACAATATGCTGGACTGGGGTTCAGAAGATTGAAAAGTCACCACACCTGCATTTCCAGAACATGAACTAAAACTTCGCTGCAGAGGCTGTTGATACAGCACAGGCTTCCTCTCCACATATGTCGCCACGGCCCACCTCATCACCCTCCCCTGACCAGATTCTTCCTATCAAGCGAGCATGATTATCATGGGAGTAGGAGATGCCAGCTTCTGATGGTCGGAGGAGAGTTGTCATGGAGGATCCAGCAGCGTATGCTGGCTACACAGGGTAACTTCCTAACCCCCCCCCCCCCCCCCCCCCCACACCCCCACCCAAACAAAAAGAAAAGAAAAACTATATCTCTCTTAGGTTTGTGCTAGCACTGGGTGCAGTGTGACATGCAAGTCTTTTACTTCATAAGAGAACTAGTTAGTGAGTCACCAATCATCTATTCACTTCACTGACTAGCACCTGCTTCTTGGCACGTGAGTATAGAAAGCCCAGCTGACAAATACCAGATTATTTGATCATGGGTATTTTTCAACAGCGATAGAATTTCATTTTTATTATAACTAAAAGAGTTCGTTGAAGACTTGTCGAGGTATATAATTCCATCATCACAGCATTTTTAACGTGTTTGTTAGTGGTGTGGTGAAAATTACTTTTTCCCCAAAAAAACAACAATTAAAATCATGAGTTTTCTAATATAGGTCGATAGCATTACTGAAAATAGGGTCCAAGATGGTTTCACAAAGCTTGACATCTAAAAGCTGCAGCGAACAGTGGAAAAAAATGCAAAAGATGTGGCCTCACTTGACCCCATATTTCTTTTCTTTCTGGTTTTTTAGTCTAATTATTACTAAAAAAACTGTGTCAATGTTTACAGTACCAAATACTGACCATATATTTGAGCATTTGGATCCCGTAGTTTTTTCTAGTGCTGCCTCTAGCAGTGAGTGTTCAGAGAAAATCAGCTTCCTGCAGACTTTACACTGCAATTCAGTTTCAGAGTATTTTCAGTTTTGATACCAGTGAAGTAGTACAGCTTAAAATACAGACAGTAAAGGAACTGCTGCTATTGAAGACAATGATTGTCTAAGAAAATGATGTTTGATTCAACCATTCCAGGAACAAAGTACCAGTGCATATATATTTGCTTTTGACAGCTGTACCACATGGTCTTTATTATTCCACACTTCCACTGCACAGTTTGCCACTGACATAGCCACATAAGATCTAGCATAGGTACTTAAGTAACATTTGTATCTGTTAGTTTAGTTCCATTTCTTATAGTTCACCAGTAATTTATCACCTAACAGATAACAAGTTATTCATGGATTGTATCATGAATGATTGGGGAAGTTGTATGTTAAAAGTCCTGTCCTACTGCCTCAGGTACTATAACAATAGGCATCTTTAAGTACGAAATAAAACTGAAATTTGTTATCTCCAATAGCAAATTTTCTCAGAAGCAATCAGGTCTCGAGTTAACTTCAAATTCAGTATTCCAAAAGGAATGAGATATCGTTTGATGATTGAATATTAAGCCGTTTTTGCACTAGTAACATAAACTACCAACTTGCTTATCAACAACTAAATGCAGGATAATAAAGATCGACACCTAAGAGAGCAAGCTACTTAACTTCTATTAAGAAAAACTGAGAAAGCAAGCAATTGCTTTGTGCAACACAAAACACAAGTGCAGTAAGGATCTAAGATCATAAAAATAGCAGCAGGACAGTGCTGAAACAAAAAAAAATGGTAAAATGTTGAGCTACAATTAAACAGGTAAGTAATCCAACAATCCTTGCAGCTTATATTGGAAGCTAGTGTAACTAATAGAGGCTACGAACATAACTAGAGCTGTAGTCGCTACAACAGTTTGTGCCACTATAATTCTACTCGCAACTGGCATTATAAAGGAGTAGTCGTACCTAAGTCCCGACGAGTTCCATATTCTCCAGATATGGCTAGCTTGGGTATCATGTTTACTACTAAACGATTATCTTTTACCAATTTTCCCTAGTAATAAAATGAGAAAATAACAACACTGTGTGCACACGTGTTCCGATGGCTTACAAATATACAGCTCTACAAAAAATCGAGGCTAGAAACCCAAAGTATTGAGCACCCGTAGTAAATTGTACCTCGTTGACTTAGGAGGCGGCCTGGGCGGGGCAGTCGAGGCTGGCGTTGAAGTACCGCGCGGGGAACTTAGCGGAGACGGAGCCGACCTCGAAGACGAGCTGGTCGTCGTCGGCGCGGATCCCCGTGATGGACCACCAGCGGAAGAAGGCCCTGACGCGGATGCCGTCGAGGCCCGAGATGCGGCGGTCGTCGAGGTGGCCCGTGAGGCGGTCGCTGAAGGCGGCGAGGTAGCTCCCCGCGGGCAGCACGATGCGGCAGCTGGAGTGGAGGTCGACGGCGAAGTCTCCTGAGCCGGCGTCGAGCGTGTAGGCCCGCACGTTGGACGGGAGCAGGCCGCGCGGGAAGCCCCGGAGGCCGAGCTCGTCGTACGCAGTGGCGGCGGCCGCGGACGAGGTGGAGTCGTCGGGCGGGCGAGCGGGAGCAGGAGCGACGCCGCGAGGAGGGCGGCGAGGAGGTGGCGCGCCATCGCGGATTCAGTTGCGCGGGTCAGAGAGCGAGGGGGGCGGAAGCCGTGGAGGCCTGGAGGCCGGAGGGGAACGGGAGAGACGTGTGGGGGCGGCGGAGCAGTCCGGAATTGAATGGGAGAGTCGGGGCCGTTGAACTGATCGGGTCGGGGGTGATGACTGATGAGGACATGAGGTGATTGTGAGTTGTGACGATCTCCAAACGGTCCACGTGAGCGGCGAAGGGTCAAACAGAGGAGCAGGAGTTTTGGATCTTCCGCCAACTGCACTGCGAAGTGCGAATGGCGTGGCAAAAACGTAAAAGATCGTACTACGACGGACTCTGTTTTTTCTTTTTCAAAGTGACTCTGTTCATCTGTTGGAGGATGAGCTTGTAAGCAGTAGCACGTAGCTTAGCTTATGTCAATTTTTCGTCCGTGCTACTTCAGTTTATATATATATAGTTACAGTACATAAAAAGGAAATTGTTCGGAACGAAATGGTTTGTTAAAGGAAATTAAATGGACACGTCCATGCACTTATGAATCGTTTTCATCACTATAAAGCCTGCACGCTCTCAAAGGTTGAGTGAGTATCCGCAATCGTCAAGTCATTATCAGTCCAGCACGCTGCACGCAGCAAACGGCTGAGGCCAAACCGCCGGGTTTTTTTATCAAGGCCATGTTAATAGTCGAACCAATCCGGTTAGGAATGTATATGTAGTTTTTATAAAGACCGGAATACTTCTAACAGAAAATAACCCATTCCAGAAAAAGTAAATGAAGGAAAAATCGATGGTTGCTTTCCACTGAGTGTAGACTCTAGAGCTCTAACTATAACTCTTCCGCGTGTTCGTTTATGATCTCCATATTACAATGTTTCATCAAAGTAAGGCTCTGCTCACTTTGGACCTTCTATTGACTTGCTGTAGCCACAACCACAATAAAAACGACCATTGACCGTAAGAATCTATTGTTAGGTTAGGCAATGGCTATAAGGTTAATTTTTATCCAAACACAAGTCATGATTCGCTAGATGATCCATATAATTCATGGGCTCTGGCTGTCATCCCATGTAAGGCAGTTGCATGTTTGATTTCTTAGCACATAAACATGGAACCACATGACCTCGGCTATTAGGACTACAGTGCATTCAAAGATAATCCACTAGCTATGACATTGAGCCACAAAGTTCAGTGATACAAATCCTGACTAATGGTAGCTAGAAGAGATGGCACATGAGACCTAGCATATGATAAGTAACCTTTGATCCACTCATTCTCCCTACAATACCCGTGTAGCTCTAGCGCAGAACCACCTACCACGTCACCCGCAATTCCCTTGTCCATCGGATCTTCCATTGTGCGACTGAGATTGCCCGGAGCGGATTATGTCAGGTGTGGTTTCTCGCATTTCTCCTTGGCTTCTATTGTGTATCCTCATCACCGTTAAATATAATGTGCAGCTTCCGCTTCTTCTTTCTAGCTTCTTCCCTTTTTCCTTCGCTCTTTGTGTCTCGCTCTCGCTCTCCTTCGCTCCCTCCCGCACTCCCTCTCTGTCCCCACCATGTCGACGGTGACGGCTGCCACTGCCGCTTTGTGTTTGTCCGGTGGCATCCCTCGCATGGCAGATTTGGCTCAATAGGCGCCGCCCTGCCATGGCAGGGGGGGTTGCCTTGTCGTGGTGTCCTCGCAATGCCAATCGGCCAAACCCTAACTTCGTCGCCTTCCGGCTCTATTGTCCGCCTCCGCTTGCACTAACCTCTATTCACCGGCTACGCTCCTTTGTGGGCTCACACGGGAAGGAGTGAGCCTTGGAACATGAATATTGTGGTTCATTTGAGGCTCATGGTGAATTTCATGTTGAAATACTCCTAAGTGGCATTTGGTTTTGGTGGCGGGGCAGAGACAAGGTGGGATATCTCACTTGGTCTCAATATTTGGTTCAAGAAGGAAAATGTTTTCAAGAAGAAAATATTCTTCATATTTAGAGACAAACTCATCCCCAAAAATCAGAGGGATGCACTCATCCTATCCCCAATGTAGTTTTTCTGGTCACATGTTCCTCTTCTTTTTCTTGTGTCTATGAGCGCTTTAGCGGAGACGAGCGGCCTCGGCCACAACACAAGCTCCACATCGATGCAAGCGAACTCGGTCCCAATGGGGTTAGACAAGCTCAACCTAGCGTCAGCGCGCAAGGTTCACCTCGATATATGGGCGAGCGAGCTTCACCCGCAAGTGAGCTTGGACCTAGCGGCTCTAAGTGTAACGGAGGCGAAGTTGGGCACTTGCCTCCTCTTCCTCCATGCGCTAATTACTGGAAGTTTTGATCTGTGCTTGTCGACACTAGTGCCAAATGTGCATAAGTATAGTGCTATTTCATTTGATTTGACCTCAAACTGTCATACTATTGTCATACTATCACCCCCCCATCTGGCACCACGCTTCAGCACTGCCTGGCAGGCAAGTGGTTGTGGCAAGGGCCATGTTGGTCGTTGGGCAAGGCTAGGGGTCGATGAGGGTGGTTGCGAGCACATCGAACATGATGACAAGGATATCACTCCTTTAGATGCGCCCATTGATCCTCCAACCGTTATGCAAGGTCATGACCCGAGCTTGAATACGGCTCGTTCTTAAGCGATCATTTTCATAATTTTAAGAATAGATTACTATATAATGATGTTTTATTTCTTAGGAACTTTTGAGAGGGTCATGTAGTACTTGGAGAAAGATGTGAAGGCATAGAAGACTAGCAAATACATCTGACACAAACTGAAGGTCTAGTCCAATGAGTTCAAGCCTGTCTTGGCCTTCAGGACCAGTATGTAGTAAAACAGATGCCCAAGATGTATTTAAACTCTGTATTTGATGATCAAAATATAGATGCAAAGATAATTTCATAAGCTAATCAATGGTTTTGGATTTAGGTCTAAATCCAACCGAAGCAACGGAAATCGTCAAAACAAGTCAGCATCTAGAATTTGCTAGGGTGTTGCGTCATGACTTTTTAGTCTGTTGGGCCATGTATTATCTTTGAGCCGGCCCATTAGGGTGGCATGTCTAAGATTAGTGACGACCCTTAGACTTTATAATTAGTCATCACCGACATCCTTATGTTTGGGTTTTACTTTACAATAATCTGTCTTAGAACAATATTCGTCTTCGGTTTGTGAAACCCTGAAATGTTAATTATACATGTACAGTTTGTCTGATTTATTGAGTTGCGTACTTTTGAGTTCTTGGTTGTGTTCTAGGTAAGCCGAACTAGCGACACACTTGATAACTAAAGGAGTCATGGTGTTAAAATTTCAGGGTTTGGCTTTTGATCTGAAGCCGGATCGGTGTGAGAGGTCCACCAAAACGATAGTTATCTCTACATGACGGAAGATCCAGAACAACCGCCACTATGATCACAGGGGTGAGCAGACGGTGCACTAGGGATGAAGGCATGGTGGACGTGGCTCGGCTTGGGGGCACTAGTAGATGGTGCGACTAGGGTCAAGGGCGGTGGTGCACAGGATGGGATCGCTGTGTACTAAGAAGCTAGTGAGAGTGATTCCCACTTGATGGATGTCTAACAGATAACAAATGGTGATGGAATTGTCATCCCTCTGTCACACCCAATTTCAAGGACGAAATAGGATGCATAACATTATATGTGTCCAGGAAGCAATCCACACATAAGTCCACAAATTACATAGTATCATCACAAAGTTTAATACATAACGTACATATAGATCCATTACATAGGTAAATAAAACAAACGGAAGATACATCTAACTCTCATGGAACTCCATCTCACAGGGAAGATCAACTGGTTGACCAAGCCTAGAAATCTTCAGGATAGTCCTCATAGCCTCCTGCTTCTGTTTCCCAACCGGAATTTTTATCCAATTGATTTAAAAGTAAAACAAGTGTAAGTACTCTTCGTATGAAGCTCAAAAAGGTTGACACTGGCTTACTGGGTTTAGCATTTTTAGTTTATCAAAGTTTTATTATTAAGTAACATCAAGTCATGCTTAAGCCCAAATGATCCCACTTACATCATTGCCAAAATTAAGAGGAACATAAACATCATCATTATAGTGACAATAGGAACATAAAGATGGGTCAAGTTAATTATAATTAAACCGTCAGTTTTCCGGGCCGCTCGTAACCGTGAGCACGACTGATATATCAGTTTTTAACACTCTGCAGAGGTTGTGCATCTTTACCCGTGAGTCGTGATGCCCCGAATGCCCGGGTTAATTACTCCCATAAACACTGCCAAGGTGAGTGGGCAGGGTTCACTATGAAACCTTTCATAGTATCTCGTCTAATAAGATTAGGGCCGCTAGGATTGGCAAGGGGCGATAGAGCCCCCCTTCCGAGTAGCATAAAGACCGCAGCCTACGCTCAAACCCCGGGCAGAGGCCGCACTATAACCAGCTCGGCAAGAGCCTAATACGCCCTTTCGAGTAACCGCTAACGAGCTAGAAAAGAGTCTATTACTGAGTTAAAGCTAGAGCCATGTAGCTCTCACGGTTGCACTGTCAGTCCCAGCTTTTGCCAACAGTGAGTTGTTATAAAAGGTTATGTTTCAATTGCCATAAATAGGTTCACCAATTCATTCAAAGCATTATGTCAATTGGCAGGGATCATGTATCATTTCATAAAGCACTAGCCATCTACCCATATGCATAACCCATAGGAGTCAAGGTAAAGGATTTCAATTCTATGGAAATATTCTACGGGTATCAAATTAAACACATGCATATGAAATCATGATTTTGGTGAATAGGATAACAAGGTAGGTCCCATGCTATACTTTCCTTGGTTATCAAACTCCTGTTGGTCCTGCTGCTGGTCAAAGCACTCCTGATCACAAGCAAACTCCTCACTGTCTGAACTCGATCACGGCATTGCAACAACACACAATCCAAATGCATACATACAAAGCAAACAAGGATACTTATTAGAACAGTACACCAGCAACAGTAAACAGAAGTAAACGGTTTGTAAAAAGGTACTACGCACTACTACGGACATTTCAACGCGAATTTCACGAAATTCGGATTTAAAACGCAAAAGATATGAATTAAACTAGTTCTCTAAGAGCATATTCATTACTTGAACTTAACCTGTAAATTTAAATGTTTCAGACAGAACTGACAGAGATTTTAACATGTAGAGAATTTCATTACGAATCTAACGCAATTCGAATCGCTCAAAACGGATTTAAAATGCAACTTTTATAAACAAAATAGTGCAATGGCAATTCTGTAATTAGTTCAAACCATTTTTGAATTAAAACAAATGAAATCTGAAAAAGAAAAGGAGACTGAATTGCGGGTACTATTACAGAGAAGTGCAGGGACTAGATCATAAGAAACAGGACTGATATTTAAAGGAAATATAACTGAGCAGAGCGCGGGTTGATTTCTGGAAAAGTCGGGGGCTAGTTTGAAAAAGAGGCGGATCTGGTCGGTTTGACCAGGTCTCCGCTGACGTCAGTGCCACATGGCGAGAGGGGGCTGGTGCGGTGCACAGCACAGCGTGTGCACCCGCTGACACAGCACGGGGCTGAGGGTTCACGGGTCCACGGTGGACCGACCACTTAACCCCGAAGGGGTATCTAATCCTGGCCGCACAGATTGGATCGGACGGCCGAGATAAAAGAGGGAGGGAGAGAGGGGATTAGCCGGCCGAGGAAAACGACCAGCGCGGCGGCGCCTCCATTGCCGGTGACCCGAGCTCGCCGGAGTGCATGGACACGGCGTTTCCGGCCACCTCCGCGACCACCGAAAACACGGGGATGATCGGCATTCTCGTGCGAGTGCGAGGGTGGGCTCGGTTGCGGCGATGGCTTGCCGGAGCAGGGTGGTCCGCGGCGGCGCCATGGCCGGTGTGTACGGGGTGCGCGGACGAGACGGTATAGCGCGTTAAAGATCGAATTAAGGGCCCGGGAAGATGTGGTGTGCTCTTGCGGTGTCGGTAGGGTACTCAGGCGAGGCAGTGGACGGCCGGAGCGTGGTGCTCACGGCGGCGTCATTGACGCCGGCCTCGGTGTGCCTCGGAACGGCGCATTCGCCGCCTAATTGACCGAATTAAGAGGACGGGGAGGGAGAGGGGAATGTTGCTGAGCTTACCAAGGTAAAAAGGAAGATGGAAGAGGCTCGAAGGAGGCGGTCGACGTGCGGCCGCGGTCGGCGTCGAGCGTGCACGGCGGATGGCGAGCTTCGCGTTCTCTGTTCTGCGGCCACCGACGAGGAATAGAGGGAGGGATTAGGCCGAGGATGTTTGTCGAAAGGAAAAGGATGCGGGACGTTACTCACCAAAGGATTTCCGGGGACGAAGAAGGGTCGGGGTCCGCGATGTCGCGCCGATGGCGGTCGGTAAGGGCAGAGCTTCCGCCGATGGACTTCAAGGGAGAGAGAAAGGTCCAGTTAACCCGAGGGGCATGCGGACGACAGCGCGGTGTTCGGCGTGAAGCTTACCGAGGCGGTCGAGCTCCGGGGGGCCTTCTCGGTGACGGTGGCGGCGTTCAGCAGTGCGGTGGAACAGAGACGGCGAAAGGGTGAACAGGGGCTGCGCTCCTCTTTAAGGAACGGAAGAGGGAGGTGCGGGACGTGCGGGGTCGTTGCCGAGACGAGGCCGAGACGTGGGGGAGTGGGAGCGGGGCGTCGCGCGGGCGGTTGTGGCTTGCAGCGCTGCGCTCCGAACGTCGCGGGAGGTAGGGGAAAGCGCCGACATCTGGGGCCCGGTCGGCAGTGAGAGGGAGAGAGGGGAACGGTTGGGAGGCCTGCCGGGCCTTGCGGGTGAAGGGAAACGAGCGGGCCGGCTGGCTGGGCCGCGCAGAGGGGAAAGGAGGGAGCGGCCCGAGCAGAAAGAAAAGAGAGAGAGGGAGTGCAGGGCTGGGCTGGGCCTTTGGCCGAAAACAGAAAAGGAGGGTGCGAGAGAGATTAAATCCTTCTCTTTTTCTTTTCTTTTCCAAAACCCTTTTCCAAAAGCAATTTGAATTCAAATACACTTTGCTTTGCAAACTCAATCATCACAATAAAAATTATGCAGCAGCATGTATGCATTAACATGTTACTAACTAGGATTAATTTTAATTCCATAAAAATTATTCTTCAACTAAATTCAATGCTCACATAATTCATGAATAAATCATTTTCATCTATTTTTAAATAAAATCAAATTTTTTTTGGGTGTTACACCCTCCAACCAAACATAGAACAAGAATAACCTCATCTAGCTCCTCAATTAAACAGTAAGATTGGGATTATTTCATCTAAAAACTAGAATGGACTCATCCATTCCTTCTTGTCCGAAACTAAACGCAACACTAAAGTCAATGACTTTACGCAGATATGACGTCATATCTTGGTAACAATCGGACTGTTCGTTTGGCAGGATTATGTACTGCTGACTGATTTCTTGTGATAGAAAAACACTGTTCTGCCTGGATTTAAGCCGACTGAAAAGTCAAGCGAACAAGCTGAATATCAGATGGAAGGAAGCTTTGAGCTACTGGTACTTTGGCGTCTTACAATGTGCATGCTGATTTCCCCCTTTTTATACCCCCTTTGTACAAATTATAAATCACTCTAGCTATTCACACAGCGCATCTAGAACATTGTCCCAACACTACTTAGAGATCTATTGTACGAAAAGTATGTATTTAGGAAAAAAAACAAATGACTTTAATTTGAAACAAAGTAGTTGTGTATTTCAACTTATTGCAAAGGCAGGAACCTTATTTTTCATAAAGCTTCTTCATTAATTTTTTTTTTTTGATATAACAGCAGTTGCGGAGGACTACTAGGTTTCAAAACTTCAAATCTGAATAAGGAAAGTTCCCAAAATCTTAGCCGGTTTCCAGTCAATTCAAATCCAGTTTTGTCACATCTCAGTTTATCAAATTTTTGTAGCTAAATCAGTGAAAAGAAGCAGCCAGAACCAGAAACAATTGTCAGTTGGACAGGTAGCTAATAGCGGGTTACTATATACTGAGATCTACAGTAGGATGTATTTCTCTTGCAAGCAGATCGAATCACAGTATTTTTGTGCTACCAAATTAAACTCCACATCAATTCGATAGCACTGCAATATGTATTGCGAATTCACAACTGTATCATCGGAACTGGAAAGATCACTAGGGAGCCTGCAAAATCTCTGCATGCTTCGTCACCTTGCACACGCACTCCAGAACTTCCGCGGGGCTAACATTTCCGACAACAGTCAGCTTCTTGTTCTCCAACTCCACTTTGAAGGATACGACTCCTGCACGCGACACGGGCCAGTAGCGAAGAGAATTCATCAGAATGCTTATTCTTACATCGTCGTCAGTGTACATGCAAGGACTGAAGGACGAACACGAGCAGTTGAGCAGCCCGTGTGGCCGTGTTCATCGCTTACCTTGCAACTTGGAGACTTGCTTCTCGACCTTCCTTGCGCAGCCATAGCAGTGCATGGAAACCTTCAGTGCTACGGTCTGGACAGTTCAAGAAGAAGCAGTGTACTTTGTCATGTGGGAGAAAGAGTGAGATAGACGACGCCAGATACCACGAGATGAGTCGAGTTTCCAAAGTTACCTTTGGTTCTATATGAACAGCTAACGCCTTGGACTTGCCAGCTAAATCCGTGACTGGCACGATCTGATCCAAGTGGCTCCTCAGCAACCCGTTCCTCTCGCTATGGTCGTCTCCGTCCTGGAAACCACCTGCAGAGGATCGCTGAAACCAGCGTGAAAATCTCTGGAAACCCCTTGCGGCCATGAGATGAATCTCCTTCCCGGGCTGAAAGCCTGAAAATGTAGACAGTTTGATCAGAGCCATCACAACAAGATTCAGTCGTGTATATATAGATATAGACATTCATAGAGTCAACCTGCATACATATTCACACAGCCAATGGCAACCCTTCTTCTGTTGTTGTAGTGTTGGGACAGTGTTCTAGATGCGCTTGCAGCCTTGAGGAGATATTCTCTCTCGTGTTAAGGGCATGTACAATGGTCGATGCTTATAGGCGGTTGGACAATTTTTTTTGCCAACGTGTATTCTAGGATGAACTAAATCAGGCGCTTGAGACCGGCGGCGACGCTCCGTGAGGCGGCGACGCCTAGTGGAGCACTTACATGATCTTGCGGTGATAAAATGATTAGCTATTGTACAAAACAGTTTATACCAGACAAGCTAAGCTTCTTTATTTTATTCTTCCATTGTAAGTTTAGACATTTGCTGACAAAAAAATTTCTCTCTCCCACTAAGCGCCTCGTAAGAGCCCATTGCACTGTACATGGCCTAACATGTCCGGGCCTCCGGAGGGTCAACCACCGAAGAAAACAAAGTTATTAGAAAGCTCAACGGCAGATTCATCCGCCCAACCACTTTGCTGCCATTGCCGCCTGGGTCGGTACTGGGTGACCTTTGGAACAGTCCATGCTCATATTCGGCAAGAAAGTTGGCAACAGCAGGTTTGAAACAGATGAGCTAAAAGCATAAGGATGTGACCTCTACACAACCGCCACGAACAATTGCCGCAAAGCTGGTCACAAAGAACCCCTACACATCTAACCGGTTGCGAACTCGTGATACATCCCATATCAATGCAGCCACGGAAACTCCTAACAATCTTAGTCAGGGAGAAACACAACGAAGCCAGCCTTCTAACAAATTAAAGCATACCACGTCGAAGGTTTTGATTCAAACTTGCTCTTTTCTAGCTTCATTAAGATGGCATGCCAATTACAGAATAGAACACTGTTCTTTGGAACTTTCACCATGAAAAAGAAATTTCCATCACCCGAGGTAAAAAAAGACGGGCGGATTCCTCTTGTTGGCTTTTCAAGCAGGTAACCGAAAAATCAGGCACGCTCATTCAAGCTGAAAATAGTCACAAACCGCACCCACATTTCAACGGATTCCAAAAGATACAAGCTGCGGCAATGAAGCCGCTTGGTCTTAAGCAGCCACTATATGCGGACCCGGTACATCAAAGTAGACTGACACCAACTGGAGTCACTAACAAGATGTACTTAAAAAAAAACTCTTAAAACTTTATCAACCAACGCAAACCATTATTTTCAAGCTCTCATCAACAACCATCCACATCTTCAGACGCAGCAACAAATTTGACATTTCCAGACGCAGCACAACCGAGCAATACCTGAAATTTCATGATGACATCAGTCACATTGCTGTTGAAACTGAAACTAAACTTCATACTAGTTATCACAGGGACAAAATGCTTACTACAATTCAAGTAACGAATGCCACCCCTGCTCTGCTGTGAAGTGACCCCATCAGATAACTCCAGCACGAACAGGCATAAGACCTGGTAGATGTAAAGCGCTAACAGTTATATTCTTCAAAAAATAAGCGCAAACAGTTACGCACAAAGTACATCCAACTGTCAAATATGTAATCATCTCTCAACTAGCAATCAAAATTTAGAAATGTGGGTGATTTACAGAACAGCAGTGCAAGTCTAATTGAGATACAATTGTAGCTTCATTTGGAAAATCCCTCATTTTAGCTTTCCCTAAACCACTTGTCCCCTCCAAACACCCTAACAAGTACAAAACCCCTAACCTCACACGGTCACACTGACCAATATGACCATGATCAGGATATAACAATGACCAATGACCACGCTCAGGATAGAAAGTGTTATGGATAGCTTATATATTATACAATACATTTCAAGCAAGACCAGATAACACCCAATGGGTAGTAAGGTATCTGACAAAGCAGTTTTCTTCCTAAATCTCCTCTAGTCATTGAATCAATGCTTCAATGTAGAAATATATCTAAGAAGGAAAGTAAGAAATGGGATTTAAAAGAAAAAACAAGAAGCTGGATGGTGTGCACAATGATGTTGTATTTCAAATTAAGCACAGTGGTCAACGGAATCATACAGATTCCTCTGTCAAAACACATGCATTTGCTTATAAGCTCCAAACATGTATAAAAGCAGGACATTACCTAACATAATTAAGGATACCAAAGCCACCCAAAGTGCTCCAGATCAGAACTGGAGATCACAAAGGGCCTAAATAGGGCCTGCATATTACAAAAGCTACAGATAAGTTTAACCACAGAGAAAAAAGAAGTTAATAGACAATATAAGAAACATGTAACTAACCATAAGCAGCTTATTCAGATGCATTTCACCTTACAAGATGCTTCACTGGCTGAAGTTCATCTCTGAGTATCTGCGACACAAGAATGCATAGCATGCATAAGATTGTTTGTGTATAACAATACAAAAGTGATTTGCAAGTCAAAAATGTTGAAAAAGATCTTACCTCCTAGGCTTGCTCTGGCGCTGATCAAGCTCCTCATTCCCAATATCTGCAGTTCAAGTTTTTAAAATATTAGTGAAGCAGCTTAAAATTGTAGCACGAGCTTAACTGTTTTCAATGCATAACAAAAACGCAGGTACAACTCACCATTTCGAGGAGGAGATTTAGACCCTCTATTAGCACTAGTTTCCCTGTAAGAATAAAGACACAGAATCCTTTGTCAAGAGAACAGTTTGTGGATAATGTAATAAAACATGGTACAATCAGACAATAAGGGAAGAGGAAAATGTATGAGCACTACAAACAGTTTCCTCCTAAAGTTTGTGCACTGCTGAAGGAACTATTCAATACAGATAGATGAGAGCGTGTTTCAAGTCCTAGGTATCCCCGTCACCTTAGCAAAACCAGGGAGAGAGGGAGGCCAAGCGGCATCCCAGGCAATTCCAGCTGGTGTCCAGTGCAAACATCCCTCTGGTGTGGCAGTGGCAATCTGGAAAGGGACTAAGGGAGCAGCTAAAGCAACCAGATCTTAGGGGGGGGGGGGGGGGGGGGGGGGGGGCGGGGGCAGCAGCAGCAAACACCGAGGGGGGATGCGACCTAATACACCATAGGAGAAGAAGGTGCCTAGGTGTTGCCTAGGCCTCCAGGCGTACCCAGCTCGCCTTGGGAAACAGTGGCGCCATGTCACCTAGGCATCCAGGTGGACCCAGCACTCACTTGGACGCCTAGTCGCCTTTTAAACACTGCCATTTATATTACGCAATATGGTATAAATAGCATGGCTACCTGGCAATTATACAAGTTGTATGGTTACACGGATCAAGTTTCAATATTTTACCTGGATGGAACTGATGATGATGTCTGTCCTGAAGATCTGGAGTAAAAACTCGGATCAAGGGCTATGTAGGGTGGATATGATCCTCCAAAAGCACCAGCTGCACCAGCCAATAATGGCAACCTGTGCCAATTTTAAGCATTGTAAGTTAAAAAATATTATTCAGAAATACGAGCGCAAGTCCCAGCCAATATATCAAGTCAGAGAAGAAAAATCATTTATGTCAACACATCAGAAGTGCTGTAGAATACATGACATTTTCAGTAAGATTTTTCTTTCTACAATCCTGGAGAGCTGTTTCATTTCATTAATAGAGAAATAAAATACAAAGGAAAGATAAAAAAACTAACCCCTCCCAAAAAAACATTCTGCACGTGTGCGAGCACGCACGGCAGTATTTTAGGTTAACAAACACACCACTTTACAAACAATAAACGACCATGAAAAGTCTAAGACCTCCAAGGATCTAAGGCCAGCGATCCCACATCTTCAATATATAAAACTAATGCTGATAAGAAATTGAGTTTAAATCCGTATTGTTTAAGTGCATGAAAGTAAAAGCATTGCTACAAGGTGAAGAAAATAAACATTTTTAGACCAAATGAAAAGTAAGGGGGAACTGGACAGACAATCACAGGATTTTGATGTAAATACTGCTGTTGCTTTTCCATTTTACTGTCTATTAGGGAACACATGCAGTTAGTGTTACTTCCAACCAGGGTTTCCGAAACCGAACGGTAACCGCGGTTACCGACCGGTTACCGGCAAACCGCCCGGGACCGGTTCGGTTTCGGTACCGGTTTGAATTCAAATTTCAAATTTGAAAAAAAAAATCGAAAATGCTGAAAAAATTCCTAAAAATAGTTCATGATTTATAGAGTCGAATGGTGTACAAATTTTTCAAATTGGAGTTCGTTTGCTATTTATTTTGACGTGTACAAGTTTGAAAAAAAAAGAAAAAAGATCTTTTATATTTTTTTTCAAACTTGTACGCGTCAAAATAAATAGCAAACGAACTCCAATTTGAAAAAAATTTGCACCATTCGACTCTATAAATCATGAACTATTTTTAGGAATTTTTTCAGCATTTTCGATTTTTTTTTTCAAATTTGAAATTTGGTTTGGGGCGGTAACTGTCGGTAACCGCCCAAACCGGTCGGTAACCGCCCAAACCGGACGGTAACCGGCCCTAACCGACCGGTTACCGGTCCCAAACCGTTTGAACTACGCCGTTTGAATTCAAAATGCAAACCGTTCGGTTTGGGGCCGGTTTGGGCGGTTACCGTCGGTAACCGGCAAACCACCGGCGAGCGGTTCCCGGCGACCGGTCGGTAAGGAAAACCCTGCTTCCAACAAACATGAATATACAACAGCAACATAGCACTAGACAATCAAATATGAGACGGCAACATGCCAACACAACTGAACACTTGTAATAGCAAGACATAATGAAATACCATGCCATTTCGTTGTTTCCCATTCCCATCTGCTGTTGAGCTACATAGCCAGGGAGGGCCATACCAACAGTAGGAACTCCAAGACCACCAGGATGCTGACCCCCAAATTGCATCACTGGAAATAGGTAATGGATCAGTTAAAGTGGTTATAAGAAAACTGAATCGAATCGAAATAGTAAAAATAAAGGTGAACTGAATGATGAAGGAAGCAAACCTGGCAGCAGAGCTGGAGCACCAGGAAATTTTTGTTCGCCCTGGGAAAGACCAGTGGCCCCAATAACTTGGGCGCCACTATACATAAATGAACCCATTCCAGTTTCCTGGCTATTGGCTTTAACCACCGCAGAAGCTGTCTTTGAATTATTCAGACTAGGGTATGAACCATTCTCGCCACTTTCTGTTGACTTAACAGGTAGATGCTGAGCCGCTGGTGACGAATTGCTAGTCCGATGGTTTAATTGCTGAGTTGGGATTCTTGCTGCAGACTGATTCTGCACTTGCCCTGACTTCTGGTGCATCACCGATACATGACTTTGTGGCTGTGTAGAAATCCTTGACGTTTGGTGAAACGATGAAGTGGGCTGATTATTTGAAGATATTCCAATGTTTGAATTGCCCCCTGAAGCCCTGACAATAAGGGATTGGCCAGGATTAACGGATGATGTGAATCCTGAATTCAGCGACGTCGGTGGTGCCCTACCAGGGGATGACCTAACAGGACCATCAGCATGAAACATATCACGCCCACCATAATCCATGGATGTTCTCCCTCTAACCGTCGAACCAGATTGTAGCTTTGAGTTATCATCCATCTTCATGGAAGATGGAGGAATCTTATTAGAACCCCCTGTTTGTATGTCCCTCCTTTGAGCTGCTACTGGAATATCTTGAGTAGATGCACCAGAGGGATAAAATGGCGGGGACGCAGAATTTAGGCTTGAACTGATGACATTCTTTTTGGGAGGGGCAGCCTCTGGCTGTGCATGTGAAACTTGACCGGAATCTCTGGCTGCTGCAGCATTTGGAGCAGGTTCTCGAAATCTAGCTGCTCTGAACAACCAATGAGGAAACTGTGTAAGTTAACTTCACAAGCAAAAGTGCAGCAGTGAGCCAGTGACAAAATATTTATGTCCCAAGATAGTTATCACTCACGGTTTTCGTTGGGATCCAACAAACTCTCTGCTGTTCCTTGCCACAGCTTCATAACGCCGAGGTCGTCTCCCTCTCACTACCTTGGGGGGGCGGTTTTGGTTGTTGCCATCTTCAGGGTAATTGCGCTGCTTTCCACCTCTGGAGAAACCACGGCCACCACCCTTGCTTTACCCCGACCACCACGACCTCTAAAACGGCCTCTTGACATCCGCTGATCCTGCAATAAAAGATTTTTGCACCATTGAGATTTGTTTGCATAAAAGATGAGCTTGGTTTTGCATACTAAGTGCCTTGAGCAATTACTTCATAGCGATCATCATGCAAGTTCATCTCCTCAAATCTGTCATGCACCCAAGCTTGATCGTCTTTAGCATCCCATAACTTCCTCGTACCAAACATTCGCCTGTTTAGAGGTGTCAAGAAACAGTCAGTACACATGCACATAAATATGAAGAATTAAACGTTACCATCCACTGGCAGGTGGCATTATGACAAAACCTGTTTGCACTAGGAAACTGAATAAATAGAAACTACAGAGCTAAAACGTGCATGCAGTTGTAGAACACGCTGGGGCATGCTCAGATGCTCATTGCACTGTAAACCATAAGCAGGCAATTTTTTGCTTAATCCTTGAGAAATGTGTGATAATGTTCACAGCTACAATTTCATCAGTCAACCCAATCTAAGGAGAATAATGATTAACAGCCAAATTACACTTTCCTGGAATAAAAAAAACATTACCAAAGTCTACCTATTTCCAGGCTTCCAGACATGAAAACCATTAAAATGCGCAACTGATGTCACAACTGCCAGCACAGTCTATCACACAGTAATTGAATATTCAAACAAGACATACTTAACATCAAACTTGTAGAACTTTTGTCCCCCAAAAAAGGCCAAAACTAAGTGCTAACAAACATTTCCCTTTCCTAGTCAAGCAATCCCAATGCTCACTACCTAGCATCCACTGCCATTCCAGCAACTTAAACAACTACGGTCCAAAACTAAGAGCAATACCATGTAACCATAAAATGCGAGAAAGTCAGAAACAGTATAAGAGTGTTGCAACTCGCCACAATAAAAGGTAAAGGACTTTATTTTATTCCATCAAACTAATATTATATAGTACCTGAATTGCAATTATTCTCTCCACTGGTAAATACAAGACATTTTCGACATTGAGACGATTCTCAATACGAAAATTTTGACCGCTACTTTGTATATGAGATCACTATAAACAATACTTTCCCACAAAATTGAATGGTGCTGTCTCATGTGAAGAATTCAAATGGCTTTCTTAAATGAGTGCTCAAAGTTACAGAGACTTCACTGCACACTTTCTACAGTATCATCATACCATACCCAATAACAAAGGGAGAGCTGCCTAATGTTGCTTCTGTATGAATTCCTGCTCCAGTACTTCTGTTTTCATTTTTCCGGTCCCTTAAGCCTTTAATAGTAATAGTGTTCAAAAAGGAGTTAGGCTAGAGAAAAACCTGGGCACTGTATAGGTGTGGCTCCGTTTATAGCAGTATTACCCATTTACAAATTAATTGTACCTTCCATTATGACCTCATTCTCAGAACGTAAGTAGATAAGTAAATGATTCAAAAAGCAATTGGTGCTAGGGAGGTGTTCAGGTTATGGCTAGCACAGTAGCACCTAGTCCGACAGCCCTAGGTAATCGTACTTTTTCCAGACAGCTCGAGTAATGGCATGTTAGCTAGAAGAAATATGTCACACTAGTTAAAACAATGAATTTGACATTATTAGGTATACAAGTTCCACGACCACAGCTCATCTTCCTCCTCGTCCCATTTGTCCCACACTCCCACTCTCACATAGTGATAAAGCCCTAAACCATTCTAGGCAGCAAAAGGCGCTGTTCTGCCTTTTCAAACAAAGGACAGAGACTGTATAAGCAAACCTGATATTATGGCAGACGATATGCAATGCCCTCATTTTCTCAAATTCAGTTTTTTCTATTCACCTATGTCAAGAAAACCTGTAACTTTTCATGCAAAGCTTTTGAGTTCAGAACTCCAGGCAATATCAGCCTAATACTAATTTTATTAGAGACCTGCCCTCATTCAATAGCCTTTGGTCCCTTTAGCTGAAATCTATCACCATTATTTTTAGTGCTAATGAGAGAAAGATTTGTCAAAAAAATTGCAGATTTTGATTACAATTAGTCAGCATTTAGTTCAATGCCAACATTAATTCTAGGAGCTGAGCAGACAATTTGGTCGTGCTGGTTTTGACAATGCCGGGCAACAGGCCTGAAACCTCTGGCCCTAGTAAAACTAAGTAACAATAACTGTGATTCTACAGAAAGTATGAGCTACAACTGAATGTGCAGTTTTAATTGATCCACGCACACACACCTGCGTCTGCCGCGGTTCTCCTCCTGAAACCGGTCATCGTGCATGTAGAAGGCGCCGGAAGTGGGCACCGCGAAGGGCTCCTGCTCCTTCTCTTCCCCCTCGCCCTTGGCCTCCCCCTCGGGCAATCCCTCCTCCTCAGTCACGCCATCCTCCCCGCGCGAGAACTGGCCGCCGCCGCCACCCTCCTCGATGGGAGGTGCCGCGCGCCCTTCGTACTGCTCCTCGAACCCCTCCCCCACGTCCTCCTCTTCCTCGTCGTAGTACTCCTCATCCTCGTCGTCCACCTCGTCGTCATACGCCTCCGGGGCCCCCTGGCCATCGTCGTCCTGATCAGGGCCGATCCGCGCCCTGGGCCTCCCGTCCTCGGACCCCTCTTCGTCGCTGGCCTCTCGGCGCCGCGTCGTTGGAAGCGGCGCATCGTCGGGGTCGCTCACATACTCCTCGTCCTCCACCTCATCCGCTGCCACATCAGCCGCCGCGGCGGCGTCCGGCTCCGGCGTGAGCGGCGCCGCGAGGGGCTTCTCGACCGGGGCGTCCTCAGCAGGGTCAGCGGGAGCGGGAGCGGGAGCGGGAGCGGCGGCGGCGGGCGCCTGCTCCGGCTGTGCGTCGTGGGGCGGCGGGTCGGCCATGGCCAACAAGCAACCCTAGATTTGGTAGCGGCGCGTTGCGATGTGGTTTGATTTTTTTTCCCCTTTTTTTCTCGTGCGCTGCGGTTTTGGTTTCGAGAGAGTTCGAATCGATGGGTAGAGGAGGTGCGGGGGAGCAGGGGACAAGCGAGGGACTCGTGGAACGGAACGGGATGGGGGATGGATTACGGGGCGGAGTTTGAGGCAGACGGGGCCGTCGAACGGGTACGGCACGGGGCACGAAAGGGGTTTCTTAACTCCAAGTTCTAGTGTGAATAGTGGTTGTCGTCGATGGAGCGGAGGAGGTTTGGTTGGTTCTAGAGCTAACTCCAACCTCCTCTCTGTAAACTTTAAAATAAAAACTTTAATAATAAAGAATTTCTAAAAAATGCTAGCTTGAAAAACTTTGATATATTTTATCATTTAAAATCTCGCCACATCACATACGTAATTACTTGATTGATCACATATTCACATTTTAGGCACTCCCAATGATAAATTAATTGTAATTTCTATCTCTATTAAATGAGATGACACCTAAACAAAATGCTGACATGTCACTCTAATTAATGAGGAAAGAAATAGAAAATAGAAGAAACCGTTTCTTCCTAGTCTCAATAGGGGTGTCATTTGAGTTTCATTTGTATTAAATATGTTGTCACATAGTTACTTTTGATGATATGGCAGTGTATTTAAGAAGAGAGAAAAAAAATGAGTGTCATGGGGATGACACTCTCTTGGCACGAATACCAATTCTCTATGAGTCATGAAATTAAATATCTATGAAACTATAGAACGAAACTCTCCACTAAGAATGGGTGTTTCATCTGAGTTTTATTTCATTTTCTACGACACAACAATCTTGAAAACAACGTCATAACTATCTCCATTAAGACTGGCGAAACGATGTCGTCTATCGTATCGAGGCATGAAGAAACGGCAAACTTCCCGTTGGAGGAAACCGATCGTTTCTATCCACCGTCATGGCCAGTCAACCGTCGCATGCCCTCCCGACGCCGCCATTGCCTGCACTCGCTCCGCCGGCCGCGCGCTTGCCGGCCACCGCGGCCGCTACGCGCACTCGCCGGGTTGCCGCTCTAGCTTGCGCCGCCAATACCAGCGCTCACCCATTGGCCGCGCTCGCTCGCTCGCTTGCTGTCGTTGCTCGCCCGCGCTTGCTGGCTCGGCGTCCACCGGGCCATGCTCGCGACGCTGCTTTCCTACTGAAGTTGGGCTCACGACAACACCGGTCGCCGGCAGCCGAGCATGCGGCCCTGCATGGCATGCGAGAAAGCAAAAAGAAACCGTGGCCATGCTCAGGAGGAATCATGTCGTCCGCACATGCTCGTCCATGGTGAGCATGAGCTCACGTGGTGCTCAAGACCAAGAGGATGGAGTTAGGATAGAAAAAAAGTTATATTTATTAGAGCAAGAAACTTGCATTGTGTGAGATGCTTTCTACATATAGTTTGTTGCTTACGTGACTACTATGAAAACTGTGCATAGTTTTAACTATTGGGACTGCCCTTAGGCTTTGTCGCTGCCATGACCTTGCGTTTACCAAAGTCTGGCATAGCCATAGGCAGATACCGGCACAGCAAGGAATGTACAACCGCCAGCCATGGCCACCAAGAGTCGGCCGATCATGACAGATTGACAGTATGCTTGTCGACCAAACTAAATACTCTCTAGTTCTAAATTATTAAAAGAATAATATATCTATTTTATGTCATACATAAATTTTTGTATTTTATCTATAATTTAGTTAAACTTAAGATAATTTAACTCTCCACAATTTTTAAAATAATTTATAATTTGAAATAAAGAGAGTAGCCAATAACACAAATACCATAAATGTATCGTCATTCGTCATTTCTTTCCCACCATGAACTCAGCATGCTGCAAGAACAAAATCTGAACATGCTAGCACAAAATATCTATGATGAATGTAAAATGAACTAGGACAGACTATGTTTAAGCCACATTCAGGTAGGTCACTAGAACTTTAGGATTAACTACCTAAACATTTAAAATCATTTAGGAAATCTAAATTTTAACAAATCTATAACCTTCAAACACATATTTGGGACACTAAAAATCTTTAAATTAAAAAATATTTTAACTATAAAAGTTGTAGATTCCAGTGATAACTATAATCTTTTGTATAGACCATGTCAATGTCTGAGATTGTTTGATTATTTGAAATTTCCAAATATATGTACTTACAATAATATTTTGGGATCCTAAATAATTTTAATTAAAAAAATTCAACTATAAAGCTATAGATTTTGTCGAGAGCTACAACTTTGATATAAAATTTGTCTTCATTTAAGTTCATATGAAAATGTTATTAATTTTTTTAGTTCAATCATTAACCGAGGTGGATGCTTATAATGATCACCTCCGGAAAATAATTGATTAACCAAGGCGGTTGACTTACTTTGTCTTCCTCGATTAATCCATTAACAGAGGCGGTTGTCGGAAGGCAACTGCCTCCATTAATCATGGATTCACGGCAACCGCTTCGGTAGGCAGTCGCCCGACCACCTAATAATAGAGGCAGTTCGAGCCTCATTTATAAACGCTAAACAAAAAGATTTTGTGTAGTAGTGAATGGAGGTCGACTAGGATCTGCGTGGAGAATGATTTATTATGCAACTAATGATGTACATATGAATGCCAGTTAAGCTTTTGGACAGTAGTGTTGGCATGCTTGTTAGCTTGGTAGTGTTGACCTATGAATGTATGGAAATCTAGTTGAATTCCTTTGAATCCGAATACTGGCATTGTGCTTTTCTTTCAATGTTTGGCCTATTTGAACAAAGGATAGGCCATTAGAGACTTTCTCGTGCTTTTAATTTCCGTGTTTCTTCTATTCCTGTACTTTGCATATCTTGTGTTGCAAAGGAGCTTAATTTGTGCACCTTATTGTTCATCGTCGAATAGAAGTTTGATTACTTTGAGTTCTTTTTTTAGCGACGAAAGAAAAATTATATTATATAAAATCTGGGTATATCAATATGTTACAAGCACTCTGCAATACAAAATAGTACAACTCAAAACCTAACATGTTAATCGCTTTGCAGTGTGGATGACCGCACATGCAAACACTCGGCAAAAGACGTGAGAACAACGGCCTAATGAACGACGACCAACAATCCTGTAAATGGAATTGAGGATCTTTCTCTTCTTTATGGTGTCTTTCTTCATCTTCTTTCTGCCACCGAATAACGAGGAAAACTAATTTAAAAATTATTCTCCCTAATCTTTCATTATGGTATGATCTAACTGTAGGAGTACGAGGTTGCTACGCTAGCCGGAAAACAAAACTTTTCGACCTCATAAACCAGGATCTACTGCTAGTTACAGGTTACGGGATTACCACTAGACGCGCAGGTGCAGCGGAAGACGACTTGATGTAGTCGTGCGCGTCGCAGCAGGCAGTGCAGTTGCGTGGTCGTCCGTCTCAACGTCCCCTTCGCGTGGTTCGTCCTTGTGCTCCAGATGCAGCACCTCCGAGGAATCCCACACGTGCAGGGAGGAAGCGTTGCGCCTCCGGACTGCTAGGTCCGCGAGGAGCAAAAGGCGCGAGCGTGGGGAGGCGACGGCGGCTGCCAAAAGGCGTGGATCAATTCGCCCCGCGCCCACCCCTTGCTTATATAGGCGTCCTAACGAGCTCCCACGGTGGAGGCCCATTAGAAACCCTAAACCTAGTCTAATTCGGGTCCAACCCGAATTAGGCTTCCAACCCCTTAAGCGTGCGACCCTATGGGCTCACGCATACATAGACATGGCCCAAGTACTCTTACTCGACCAATAGTTGATAGCGGCCTCTAGCAAGACGTGTCAACTCCTATGTATACGCTATGATCATATCAGACGAACCACTATGACCATGTACAAGTTATTCCCTTCGCCACTCGATATATGGTTCAACTCGTGGGTTAACACTTAACCCAAGCATGGCCATGCATTTGTTGATCCAATCACATGAGTGATCCAGTGATATCTCTCTCACGAAGAGAGGGGCAAATTCCATCTTGATTGTCTATGTCTCATAGCATGTTTCCCAACCATCCAAGGACCACCTTTATAACTACCCAATAACGGAGTAGCGTTTGATAGTCTCTAAGTAGATCGTTTCACATCTTGAGTACATACCACAATCTCAGGTCTAAGGACATAACGTACATGACATGAATAGAGACTTTCTCTTGTTGGGTCAGTCCAGCCTACATGTCTCACATGTGCCCACATTATTAGTTTGACATCTCTATGTCTATGACTTGTGAAACATAGCCATCAACTAATACATGTGCTGGTCTAATATTCAAGTGTGCTCTTACAAGAATGCCGACCAGGGACTACTATTAGAATAACCATTCAGGTAATTGAGTTCCACAAACAATTCACATAATTGTCAATCAATACTAGTTGTCTATAATGGATATTCAAAGAACACTTTATTAATCATGGATACAATCGAAATATAATCATCTACATGATTAGCTCTAGGGCATATTCCCAACACTAACCACAAAAAAATGAAGAAACGTCTGGAGAAAATTATTTCATGGTGAAGACATCATCTCCGCCTTGATGTCGCCGTCCGGAAATAAAAATCTTCATGTCGTCATATCGATGAAGATGATGACGCCGAAGTTTTCGTTCTCGTCTTCAACGATGCCGCTATGGAGAAGACGACCCACCCTTTTCCTTCACCCGAAGAGAAGGAGAAGGAGAAGATAAAACTCTAATACCAAAAACTTTTGCATTTTAAGTCATCAAAATAAAACTTCTTCCACGTCCTAGATTCAAAATGATTGCTTGGTATGGTGTCATCGAAGCTACTAATTTTCATCACATTCATTCCCTTCACCTAAAACTTTTATGTTCTATTTTATTGATAACTTTTCAACGCTATGTAGTAGGTATCCAGAAGTCTACCCACACCTTTCCATTTCTGAGGCAAATCATCAAACTCACTGTTGCTACGGCACAATGATCCAATACTTGCATCTCTCAACAGTTGGCTAAAAGAGTTGAACAAACATGTTATTCATTACACATCCATTAATAATTGGAAGCAAAATAAAGGTGGCAGTCATAAAAATCAAATTTTTTCTAGATACATGTATTCCGTTGAATCTCACAAACATCAGCACCATAGTAATATTTTGAAATCATGTTTGCAAAATGGCATGTAGTACAATACACAATGCAATTTAAGATTTAAACACATAATCAATTATCTATTTACCAATTTAAGACACAGAGCTTTATACTAGTGAGAGTTACTTAAAGTTCAATACCAATGCAAGAGTGTACATAGGAGTAAATGTTCCAAACAATCTTTTAATAGTAGAAATAATTGACACTTTATTATAGAATAAAGCTCTACATTTTAACTCATGTTTAGATGTTTTAATTTAATAAATAAATCACCAAACAACTCTTCATACGTTATTGAGATTATATTCCTTACTTACTGATATATTCGAAGACAAAACAAAGAAAACCTCACTTGATGAAGCACCATCATCATTAATTGTACGAAGCACAATAGCTCCTTATGTTTCCACCAGCCATCAGTTCTTTGCATTGGTATTTTTTTCCCTCTCACTGCCACCTTCATTCATCCCACTATCATCCATTTCTATTTGATTAGTTGCAAGAGGCACTATTGGATCTATGTGCATTTGAAATGCATTTGTTGCTACCTGTTATAGTCTGACAATATAATTCTTCAAACATTACTATTTTTCTGAATTTAAACTTTGCCGTCCAGCAGATCCAACTATCCAAGAGACGGTTTGCCCGAAGCGACGATCATGCCGGAACCATGAGCTGCCGCCCCGTCTCAGCACGCGCACGGCCACAGCCACACGCCACCGGCAAAGCCCCAGATCACATCCGCGTTTCCCGCCCCCCTCCCTCCTTGTATCTCTCCGACTGCTCCCGGCGGCCGGCGTCCCGCGAGCAGTGCGGAGCAGTCTGCAGTCGTCCGTCCCGGGATCCCCGGCCGGCAATATAAACCGCTCACCCGGCCAGCTGCCACGCTCAAGCCATCCGTCCGAAACGACCGAGGTGAGGTCTCAGACTCTCTGCAGGCACCAGCCACCAGCGGTGCTAGATCGAGGCGCGCGGCTGCAAGCCTGCAACAACTGCAAAGCAACGAGGATTGGCAGAGGCATGGCCGCAGCGCCGCCCTTGGGCGTCATCATCGTCGTCGTCATGGTCGCGGCGGTGCTGTCCACGCCCGTGGCAGGATCCGCGGCGGTCGACCAGGGCGGGAGGCCATGTTGCTTCCACGCGTGCTTCGACCAGTGCGTGGTGCGCGACGAGTTCTGGTTCTGCCAGTTCACCTGCTACCACAGGTGCGCCGCCCGCCGGCAACGCGGCGGTCCGAGCCCCAGGTCGGGACTGTGAGCGCTCGTGCGCTCTCTCCATGTGCGGCCAGCTCCGGCCCGGCAGCAAGATGATGGCCGCGTGCCGGGACACCTGCCGGAAGAGCTATGCGGTGGCGGCGTGCAGGAGTAACACGGCAGCTACCGTGGCGACTTAAATTTCCCGTATCTATATATTTATTTATCAAACCATCACAGCATGCATCGCGACCACTAGTTTGCAGAGATCATGCATTTACGATTTACGAGACCATAGGATCAGGAATTCAGGATCGATGCACACATTAGTTGTTCAAATCCGTTTTTTTAATAGGGGAAATTGGCTTCTGGACTAAAAATGGAGCAATTTGCTAAGGACATTCTGCCTAATAAAATATTCTAACAAAGTAGATATAAAATCATATAAGTGTCCAAAAATTATATTATAAAATTTTCTATGCTCTACATGATGAGAACTATATAGTAAAACTATTGTTTTGTACTAAAATAATCATCTCACCCCTCTTCATAAATAGATAAAATTAATCATAGTTAATTTTTTCATATATTTGTAAGACACTAAAAATCTTAGAAAAATCATAGAATGTGTACATCACCAAATTATGACTATGCTAAAAATATTAGCTCAAAAAATAAAGTTGATAATGGTATATTTAACATCAATGAGTTATAGATTTATCTCTTGTCAAGCTTAATTGATATATTAAATTTTATTATTTTAAGATAATATTTTTAGCATAGTCATAATTTGTTGATGTACACATTTTATAATTTTTTCAAGATTTTTAGTATCCTACAAATATATAAAAAATTAACTATGGTTAACTTTGTCTATTTATGAAAAGGGGCAAAATGACCATTTTGGTGCAAAACAATATTGTTACTATATAGTTCTAATCATGTAGAGCATAGAAAATTTTATAGTATAATTTTTGGGCACTTATATGACTTTATATCTATTTTGTTAAAATATTTTATTAGGCATTGTGTTTATCAGCAAATTTACTAAGAAATAGAGTATCCTCCAGCAAATCGCTCTATTTTCTGTGTCCAACAACAAAAGACGATCACTTTTAAGTGTCCAGGAGCTAATTTCCCCTTTTAATATATATGACGTTTATTTATGACAAGTCAATGTCAATTAGTTTGCATTCATCTTATGTAATTGGCCTCTCAACTCTCAAGCTCTCAGCTTTTAGCAATCCTGCATCAAAATCCAAACTCAACACTTCCCCTCACATATGCACCCGTGGTCCCGTTGTAACACCCTAGGTGTTATCATAAGATAAACAATGGTTAAGCCCAGATAAATTAAGTCAAGTGTTGATCAAAGACTCTTAATTAAAAACTTTTTGGAAAAGGGATGATGAAGGTGTTTTTCATGATTCTTTACATCCTTCTATGTCTATCTTGATCACCGGAGAAGTTTCGCGAAGTTTAAGGTTTAAGGGTTACATGGAACAATAAGTTTCATTCTTATTAGAATTGCATTAATCAAATGGATGGATACATATGGGTTCAACCAAACCCTACAACAATGCTCAAACAACTCTATTTCATCTCGAAAACAAAAGTCAGGGAAGATTCATGTTGATTCAGTGTCAAGAAAATACTTCAATCAGATCAAAATTCTATTTAAGACATTCTCGATGGATTTATCTGGTCATGTTAAAAATTTGATTTCTTAACAAAATATGAGATTGACCCTTTTAGCAAAGTTGAAGATCATAATATTTGGAGGAGACTTTATGTTTGGACCAAGCCTTGATTCAATCTCTAAGGGTCTCAAAAAGTTGCATCAAGTTCGATGTTGAATTGGATTTTCTAAAAATTCGGTCCCGGAAAACAACGATGAGTTGCATTCTTTGCTACATTTGTGTGTCCAAGTTCATATGGAAACTCAATTTGATTTCTTAATGAGAGTTGAACTACTACTCATGAAGAATACAATAAAGCAAGTTTCATAATTTTTGGAGCTCAGTTAGATTCTCAAAATCAAATTCAAAACAGTAAAAGTTAATGTTTTTGGAAGTTATTTGGATTCCAGATTTCAGATTTAAATATCAATCTTTGAGAGTTAATAGTTCTCAATCCATTCGGAGTTTGACAGAAGTGGTTAAATGAAAGTTGTTCTTTTCAAATTGCTCTACAACATGGTGCAATTGGTTGATCAAATCGATAAACGGTTTTGAATTTTGGAAGTGATTAAAGTCAGTGGTATTCTTGTAAATATTTCTAAAATTTTGAACAAGTTTCTTGGGCTAGGCCGGTCTCTTGCCAGCGCACGCATCGTGTGTCCTCTTCCCATCGCCGGTGCTCGCTCCTGCCCGACTCGTGCTCAGTGCGGTTGCAAGGGCAGGGGACACCGGTACTCCTTCCTCCCTCTCTGCCATCGCCCTCTCCCTCTCTCTCTCTATCTTCCCTATCCCTCTCGGTTCTCTCCTCTGCCGACCGCAGGGAGGCCCGACGCCAACTCCCCTTGCTCGCCCCTTCCTCCATCGCCCTCCTCCTTCTCTATTGCCGTTGCTTGCTGCTGCAGGGCCGGCAATCCTCCTCCCCCTTCCTCCCTGCTGATTAGTGCTACTCCCTCCCTCCTTAATTTGGTTGCCTCCATTAATCGATCATAAGAACCACGCTCTAATCCTTCGTTCCCATGAAGAATCCCCAACAAAAGATTGAGAAAGGGTATGGTTTGGTAAGGGAAGCTTTTTATGGTTTTTTATGCAAATATTTTATGACTCATAGATTTACATATAAGGGCCTGGTTGATTTTTTGAAAAGTTGGGATTTCTGTTGCAAAAGTTAAATCCTGTAATTATTTTCCTCTTATTTTGCTGATCTTTAGAAATTCATGTAAAATCATAGAAAAATCGTAAAAATGTGATTTTGGACCTTTTGAAATCCACATGAAGTGCTCTATGCGGTAGATTCATAATATCTAGTATTTTAGTTCATAGAGTTTGCTGTCAAAATCATTTTGTGCAAGTAGGTCATTTTTATTAAGATGTATTTGTCTTTTTCATACCCACTGTTTTGTTCATCAAATAAATCTGAAATTTTTATGTGATGATTAAAAGTTCATGATTGATGGCTGGTATTTATTTCATGATTTTAGGCTTTATGGTTGTTGAGTTATAAAAATGGCAAACTGGCTGTATCTGTGTTTAAGACTGCTGCTATGATGTTTCTTAAGCAGTTTATTTCGTGGTCAATATGATGTTTTCTGTGGATAAGTTGAATACCAAAGAATATTATAAGCAATCTTGTGTTAAAATTTCATGATTTTATATCTGATAGTTTAGGAGTAATCAATTTTATAAACTGAGTACAGTTGTTGTTCCCTTTCTGGATAGAGCTGATAAGAATGAACTGTTTGAGCAACTTACTTATAGATTCATGCTTTTTGACCCTGTTGGAATAATTGAAGTATATTTTATAATACTTCAAAAAAGTTAAGATTCATATTTGTATGTGGTGTAGATCTCAAGTTATGGTTGTTTAAAGTTAAGTATAAAAATCTGCTACTTTGTTTGAGTTGCTTGCAATAGAACTTTTGTCTTTTTTATAGAGGTTTCTATACTTGCTTAAATAACATGAAATTTATATATTAGAGCAATGAAATCATATGTAATTCACTGTAATTTTGATAGAATTTATTGTGCATGTTTGATATGTGCTCATAATTACACATAATTATCCAAATAAATTAAGAAAGTGTATGCAAAAAATTTATTTAGCAATGTACATTATGTTTTCTAGTGTTTATTAGTCATATATGACATTTTGGTAAAGTTGATCTTGTCCAATTATGTGTTTGCACCATAAGTTAATTTTTTTATTGCATTTATGAGTTTCTGGACAGTCCTAGGGGCAATGCAAATTACCCCTTGTTAATGATGTTCTTTGAGAATTTTGTTTACATCAAAGTTGTGGATAACTCATGTATCTAGCTGCTATTAAAATTTGGTGATATTTGGCCAAGTAGATTATGATTTATGCATGTTGCAAGTTGATGATCAGAAATGACTACTCTCTGTTTTTCTGAAACAGATTATGTAACTTTGTAATTTTGACTTAGTTAACTTGTGAATCATGCTGTGATAGTATTAGATTAAATGTAGATAATTTCATAAGCTTTCCAGAATATCTTCTTATAAGTCTTTTGGATTTATAAAACTCTAGTTATGATAAAACAAGTGCATGCTAGCTGCTGTCCAAAAATTGTATACATGAGTTAATTGTTCTATTCTATCTTGATTGTTTAACCTAATGTTTACCTCTTGGTTAATGTATACTTGACAAGTATTAACCTAAGTTCAATTGTGTGTTATACTTGAGTTTCTTTTTATATCCAAATATCATGCTTGGTAAGGTTAAGTTAATCAATCATAGATGTCTATGCATTGTATAATGTGTGATGCCTTGAGTGCTTTAAATTGTCTTTGCTTGACTAAACCTATTAGTTAGTTTTGGTTGCTCTATACTTGACATAACTTGAATTAAGTCATCTTGTGTGTTATGTTTGAAGTGCTTAGCATGTCCAACCTTTATGCTTAAATGATGTTTCTTAATTAACTAAAAATGTCTATGTCATGTATGACCTCTTGTTCACTTGAATGTTTGTTTGTGATGCAACTTTGTGTTGTCTTTTCCTTGCATTTATACATTTGCGTATTTGCATCTCATTAAGGTACGATGGATTCATACGTGATGGATAGTATCGAACCAGAAGACGGTGATTAGTGGATCTAATCGAAGATGTATTGGTGGATGAGTTCAGAAGATGGATAACCTCAGAATTTTTATGTCAATCAATGATGCTCGCTAAGCGAGTCTCATCTAACCAACACTGACTAGTGTTCTTATCCAGACAAGCCCCTGTGCATTTAACCCTTCCTTGTATTTAAATATTTGCTTTAAATATACTTATGGTTATTATTATTGCATTGCTCTTACTTTGTTAAATTCCTACTTGGTGCATGACCTTTATCCCTGTGTTATTGAATCCTTTACATTGACACTCGTTTAAAGATGCAAATTTTGCTAAAATTGCTTAGTATGTTTGGAACTTTTCTAGTAGGTGATTTCCGGTCACCTACACATAGCGTATTGCTTCGGCAAATGGTTATGCGCTTTGAGAAAGGAACTTTTGTGGGAAGTAATAATCGGGACCGGGCGGATACGGTGTTTGGGAGCCATCAGTGGTGACTGGTGAGCGGGTTCTTTCCGCCTGTGTCATTAGTGAAAGGTCTAGGAATGGCTAGAGGGAGGGTGAATAGACTATTAAAAAAAATCTACAACAACACTAAGCAAACTTGTTAGAATAAAACATGGCGTAAAGCAAGTTTGCGCTAGCACTACGGTTAGGCAAGCCACCTACCAATTCTAGTCACTAGGAAGATACTAACTAAAGCACACAATCTAGCTAGCAACCTAGAAAGCTCTAAACAAGGCTACACAAGCTAGAGAGCTACTCTACTTGCAAGAAAGTAAGGAAAAAAATGCAAGAGCTAGAGTTAGGAAGGTTATACCGCCGCGGAGAGTAGAGGCAATCAATCAATATATAACCAATGAAAATCCTCGGTAGAGACAATGTGACACAAGATTTTTTACCGAGGTTCACTTGTTTGCCAACAGCTAGTCGTCGTTGTAGCGATACACCTACTTGAAGGTTCACGCGCTAATTGGCATCACACGCCAAACCCGTCACCGGGTGCCACAAAACCAACACAAGATAGGGATCCACAAGCTACGCACAATCCACTAGAGATACCTTTCGCGAACTCCCGTGGGGAAGGTTCAAGAACCCCTTACAATCCACCGATCGGAGCCGGAGACAATCACCTTCCTCCGCTCAACGATCTTCGTCGCACCAAGCTGTCTAGTAGGTGGCAACCTCCAAGAATAACAAGAGCTTCCGCGATGACGATGATCACCAAGTGCCACTAGTATGCAATCAATGGAGCAATGCACTTGGTTCACTCAATCTCTCATGAAATTTGCAATTATGTCAAGAGGATGAGTGGATGGAGCAATCTCAAGCAAGCACAAGTGTGTGAGTGAAGTAGGAGTGCAAGAGAGTGCCCCAAGAGTTGGCCAAACACACATATATATAGCCCTCTCCAAAGGACTAGCCGTTTCCACCCATTTTCACCTTTCTGCGTGCCTCCAGACGCAAGCAACAGTGAGGGTCCGGACCATCAACAGCGTTCGGACACTCCTCACAAGCACAGACAGCGTCTCTGTAAACAACCTCCAGACGCGACCACCGGACATGCGCAATGCGCCGTACGGACCAATGACCACACGCCCGGTCACCTATCCGTTTGAAACTGCTTCTTCCCGCGCGCGCCTCAGCTCGCCACGCGTCTCCGGACGCTCTCTGCACTGCGGGTCCGGACCAACGCCTCCAGCATCCGGATGCCACACCGAGAGAGTCCAGAGAGCTCCTTTCCTCTGGACGCTTGTATGGAGCTCCCTGTCCGGACAACAGACACCGTCCGGACCTTCTTTTAGACGAGTACAGTAAGCTCCAAACCCTAGACGCCACGTTCGGAGCTCCACGTCCGGACCAACAACAGCGTCCGGAAGGTCGCTCACAGCTCAGCCAAGCTAGGGTTGGCTTCCGGACGCATCATCGATGGTCCGGACCACCGAAACCCTAGCATCCGGACCTCTGTCCGGAGCTCTTTAAGCTACCAAAACTCACCTCCAACTTCCTCCAAGCTTCCAAGAGCTAACACTAAGTGATTCAAGCACTTGTGCACGTGTGTTAACTTTTAGTTCACATTTTTCTTAGAATTAGTTGGTTGTTCTCACTAGTTCAATTGATTTTAGTGCAATGCATACGAACCTAGTGGCATATGATAACCGTAATCATTCACAAGAGCTCCCTCCTTGATAGTACAACTATCTATCCTAAATGTGATCATACCCTCTATGGTGTCTTGATCACCAAACCGAAAATGGTTCCTATATCTCCTTTGCCTTCACACCATTTTCCTTTGCACCACAATGCTAGAGCTTTTTCCATCACCACTTTGATCCATTAGCTCCATCACATGGCATGTACCAACATATCTCATGATTCACACTTAGACATCAAGGGTAGTACTTATGTAGGTTTCATCAATTACTCAAAACCAAACACCGGGCTTTCAATCTCCCCCTTTTTGGTAATTGATGACAACCTTTCCATAAAGATATGAAATATAATCATTTTGAACTTGAGTTGCTTGTCCAAGCATTTTGATCAAGGGATTTTAAATTTTGGACAAGTTACACAAATTCGGTTTGGTAGTTATTAGCTCCCCCTACATATGTGGTTCATGAGTTTAGTTCAAGTTGTGCACATATGCATGGATTGAAGTTGTGGGAGAGTGAATAGCTACCAAATGATGCTAAGGTTTAAGAGTAGACCTTTGAAGAGTGATACCATCGGAGTGCGGAATTTGAATCACCCTTAGCACCATGATAAGCTAGAGATCAAGTCAACACTAGAAACCCTGTGAGATCAACATTAAAAGCAAGGTTTCTAGATACCACTTGAAGACACTCAAGATTCTAGCTTATCAACCTATGCATGCTAGTTGATCAATCATCATTCAATTTTTATCACTAGCAATCACCACACAAGCATAGATATTGAATTAAAGTACTTGTACAACAATACATATGAGGATGCAAGCATTCAAATGCAACAATAGTGTTCATGAGCTTGCTCCCCCTATGTCATATATTTTTGTTTCTCCCTCTTCGATCAATTTTATATCTTCCCTTTGTAATCCAATTGACACAAAAAGGTGGAACCGATTATAGATATTCAAGTTTTACTCCCCCTTAGTGTGAGATAGGGTGAAAGATTTTCAACTTTGGTTTGAACTAAGCTACTTGCCCAAGATATTTAATTCGGTTTAAACCATAAACAAGCTTGTTCACACATGCTAAGATGGTTATCTTGCCTATGTTGAATTAAACACTTAAGGCTCATAGACATAGATCAAACACTAGGATTGCAAGCACATCAATATGTCATATGCTACCACTAGATCATATCAAGACATAGAAGCTATAGTGGTACCATATAAGCATCAAATTCATTTGATTTGTATGAATGAGCCTAGAATGCATGAGTTGCTCTACACAAGTCCTAGAAAAATATGCATGAATGCATTTCAATCAACTTGTACCTTGCTTTGTTGGAGTAGAGGCATGTCATATAAGTGGGGGTGCATCAACTCATGTTAGAGAAATCATGTATGTTTAACTCATTTCTTAGCTTGCAAAACCTTTTCTCATCTAGTGGCTTGGTAAAGATGTCGGCCAATTGATCTTCGGTGCCCAATTGTAATTGAAATGTCCTCTTTCAATTGATGATCTCTAATGAAATGGTGGTAGACATCAATATGCTTTGTTCTTGCATGTTGGACCGGGTTATTGGTTAGCTTGATTGCCCTTTCATTGTCACATAGCAAAGGCATTTCCTTAAATTTGACTCCAAAATCATTCAAAGTAGCTTTCATCCAAAGTATTTGTGCACAACAACTCCCCGCACTAATATATTCGGCTTCGACGGTAGAGAGTGCCACACTATTTTGCTTCTTTAATGACCATGAGACAAGTGATCTTCCAAATAATTGACAAGTGCCCGATGTGCTCTTCCTTTCTATCTTGCAACCCGCATAGTCCGAGTCGGAGTATCCAATTAACTCAAAGTTTGATCCTTTAGGATAACACAACCCAATATTTGGTGTATGCTTCAAATATCTCAATATCCTCTTTGTGGCTTTCAAATGACTCTCTCTTGGAGATGCTTGAAATCTTGCACACATGCATACACTAAACATGACATCCGGTCTTGATGCGGTCACATAGAGTAGGCTACCAATCATTGATCTATATAGCTTTTGATCTACCATGTTGCCACTAGCATCACTATCCAAGTTTCCATTTGTTCCCATTAGAGTGCTAATTGACTTAGCTTCATCTAGATTGAATTTCTTGAGCATGTCCTTGATGTACTTGCCTTGACTAACAAAAGTCTCATTCTTCATTTGCTTAACTTGAAGACCAAGGAAGTAACTAAGCTCTCCAAGCATAGACATCTCAAATTCATTTGCCATCATATTTCCAAACTCTTCACAAAGCTCTTGATTGGTTGATCCAATGATAATGTCATCCACATAGATTTGCAACACAAATAAGTCCTTTCCAATCTTCTTGGTGAAAAGGGTAGTGTTAACCTTGCACATAATGAATCCCTTAGAGAGGAGAAAATCTCTCAACCTCTCATACCATGCTCTAGGTGCTTGCTTCAAGCCATATAGTGCCTTTCTTAGCTTGTACACATGGTTGGATTTCTTGTCATCTTCAAAACCGGGTGGTTGCTCAACATATACTAATTCATTGATGTACACATTGAGAAATACACTCTTCACATCCATTTGATAGAGCTTGATGTTGTGAGCACAAGTATAAGCCAATAGAATCCTTATTTCTTCTAGCCTTGCCACCGGTGCATAAGTTTCTCCAAAGTCAAGACCCTATACTTGAGTGTACCCTTGTGCAATTAGTCTTGCTTTGTTTCTCACCACTATGCCATCTTGATCTTGTTTGTTGCAAAAGACCCATCTTGTTCCAATAACATTGTGATTCTTTGGTCTCTCAACTAGCTCCCAAACTTGATTTCTAGTGAAGTTGTTGAGCTCTTCATGCATGGCATTCACCCAATCAATATCTTGCAAAGCTTCTTCAATCTTGGTTGGCTCAATGGATGATACAAATGAGTAGTGTTCACAAAAAGAAGCCAATCTTGATCTTGTTTACACACCTCTTAAGATATCTCCAATAATATGATCCAAAGGATGATCCCTTGCAATAGATATAGGTTGGAGTGTTGGAAGTTGATTGCTTGTATTTGGTTGGTCATTGGATTGGGATGATGAACTAGCCTCTTGTTGAACTTGAGTTGGAGAGGATGAACTAGCTTGATTGTCATTGAGTTGCTCATTGGATGGAGCATGCACTAGATAGTCATTGTCTTGATCCTCATCCATTTGCCTTGGCCTAATGTCCCCAATGTCCATGTTCTTCATTGCATTAGCCAATGGTTCACCTCTCACATCATCATGATTGTCATTTTCATCTTGAGATCCATTAGTTTCATCAAGCTCCACATCATGTACTTCCTCAACTATGCCATGAGTAAGATTCCATACTCTATATGTTTTGCTTGTAGTTGAGTAACCAAGTAGGAAACCTTCATCACACTTCTTCTCAAATTTGCTCAATCTTGCACCTTTCTTCAAGATATAACATTTGCAACCAAACACTCTAAAGTATGCAATATTGGGCTTTCTTCCATTCAATAGCTCATAAGGTGTCTTCTCAAGCATCTTGTGGCAATAGAGTCGGTTGCTATAGTAGCAAGCCGTGTTGATAGCTTCGGCCCAAAAGGAATCACTTACATTGTATTCACTAAGCATAGATCTTGCCCTATCAATGAGTGTCCTATTCTTCCTTTCAACAAGCCCATTTGATTGAGGTGTATACTTCGCCGAGAATTGATGTTTGATTCCATAATCATCACATAGCTCATCAACTCTTGTATTCTTGAACTCACTACCATTGTTACTTCTCACTTTCTTGGTAGTTGTTTCAAATTCATTTTGGCATCTCTTGACAAAGATCTCGAATGTATCAAATGTGTCACTCTTGTCACTAAGAAAGAATACTCATGTATATCTAGTGAAGTCATCAACTATCACAAAGCCATATTTGTTTCCTCCAATACTTGTATATGTGGTTGTGTTGGGAATATGCCCTAGAGCTAATCATGTAGATGATTATATTCCGATTGTATCCATGATTAATAAAGTGTTCTTTGAATATCCATTATAGACAACTAGTATTGATTGACAATTATGTGAATTGTTTGTGGAACTCAATTACCTGAATGGTTATTCTAATAGTAGTCCCTGGTCGGCATTCTTGTAAGAGCACACTTGAATATTAGACCAGCACATGTATTAGTTGATGGCTATGTTTCACAAGTCATAGACATAGAGATGTCAAACTAATAATGTGGGCACATGTGAGACATGTAGGCTGGACTGACCCAACAAGAGAAAGTCTCTATTCATGTCATGTACGTTATGTCCTTAGACCTGAGATTGTGGTATGTACTCAAGATGTGAAACGATCTACTTAGAGACTATCAAACGCTACTCCGTTATTGGGTAGTTATAAAGGTGGTCCTTGGGTGGTTGTGAAACATGCTATGAGACATAGACAATCAAGATGGAATTTGCCCCTCTCTTCGTGAGAGAGATATCACTGGATCACTCATGTGATTGGATCAACAAATGCATGGCCATGCTTGGGTTAAGTGTTAACCCACGAGTTGAACCATATATCGAGTGGCGAAGGGAATAACTTGTACATGGTCATAGTGGTTCGTCTGATATGATCATAGCGTATACATAGGAGTTGACACGTCTTGCTAGAGGCCGCTATCAACTATTGGTCGAGTAAGAGTACTTGGGCCATGTCTATGTATGCGTGAGCCCATAGGGTCGCACGCTTAAGGGGTTGGAAGCCTAATTCGGGTTGGACCCGAATTAGACTAGGTTTAGGGTTTCTAATGGGCCTCCACCGTGGGAGCTCGTTAGGACACCTATATAAGCAAGGGTGGGCGCGGGGCGAATTGATCCACGCCTTTTGGCAGCCGCCGTCGCCTCCCCACGCTCGCGCCTTTTGCTCCTCGCGGACCTAGCAGTCCGGAGGCGCAACGCTTCCTCCCTGCACGTGTGGGATTCCTCGGAGGTGCTGCATCTGGAGCACAAGGACGAACCATGCGAAGGGGACGTTGAGACGGACGACCACGCAACTGCACTGCCTGCTGCGACGCGCACGACTACATCAAGTCGTCTTCCGCTGCACCTGCGCGTCTAGTGGTAATCCCGTAACCTGTAACTAGCAGTAGATCCTGGTTTATGAGGTCGAAAAGTTTTTGTTTTCCGGCTAGCGTAGCAACCTCGTATTCCTTCAGGTTGGTCCAAACAAGTCCATGTGAAAGAGCTCAAATAGTTTGCAAGTACTCATCATGCTCTTGCTAGGGTGAGTATTTCCAACTTGTTTGCCGGCTTGACAAGAGCTACATAGATTATCCTTCTCAAAGATCACATCTTTCAAGGCTCTAACTAGATCATGCTTAACTAGTTTGTTCAATTGCCTCATTCCAACATGACCAAGCCTTCTATGCCATAACCAACCCATGCTAGATTTGGATAGCAAGCAAGTTGACAATTGAGTTTCACTAGCATTGAAATCAACCAAGTATATATTCTCATATCTAAAGCCTTTGAAGATCAAATTAGAGCCATCTACACTTATGATCTCTACATTATCCACTCCAAAAATGCACTTGAAACCAAGATCACAAAGTTGAGCTACGAATAGCAAGTTGAAGTTCAAGCTCTCTACTAGCAACACATTGGATATGCCCATGTCATTGGATATTGCAATCTTACCAAGCCCTTTGACCTTGCCTTTGCCATTGTCACCAAATGTGATAGAATCAACCCCATTGCAATCATTTGGCTTGATAGAATTGAACATTCTTGAATCTCCGGTCATATGTTGAGTACACCCACTATCAAGCACCCAATGCCTCCCTCCGGCTTTATAATTGACCTACAAAACAATTCAATTCTTCTTAGGTACCCATACTTGCTTGGGTCCTCTAAAGTTAGTGACTAAGGACTGTTGGCACCAAGAATGATGCACTTTTATATAACTAAAATTCTGCCAATAACCTCAGGATTAAGGATAAAACCATCATCGCATAAGCATATTTTATAAAATAACAAGTTACACATGTCCATGAGCATTTTGTTGCAGGAGTGAAGAATTGGAGCAAAGGAGACCCAGTGGGACCCATATAGGGGGGGTCGACCGACCACCCTGTCGGCCCACCAGGTCTCCCCCTCGTCCATGATCTAGGGGAAGCACCTTAGAGTGATTTCCAACCCTTGGATCACTCTGTGCTTTCTCCCGACGGCTCACATGCAAGGTACATGGATCCATGGGCCCACACCAAAGAGATCAACACGACAATTATCCCAGAATGAACAACCAATATAAATGACAAGTGGGACCAGCACCTGGAAGGACGAGGTGGGCCAGAGACCCCAAGGGGGGGGGGTCGGCCGACCGCCCTCTGGGCCCACCTAGCCCCCACTTGGTCCCTGACTAGTTGGGCCACATCCAGAAGACCAAGGGATGGCCCACTGGCCATAGGGGGGGTCGACCGACCACCCCCCTAGGTCGGTTTGACCCTGCCAACCGCCATACCAACTAGCACATGCTGGAAATCCATACCATTCATCCAAGGCGATTCAAAGTCGATTGGATCCAAGGGTGGAGGATTGAAGCTCCCTGGATCGCTGACGTGGCGCTGGAGTAGCTCCTACTCCACCCCCAATATAAATAGAGGCCCATACCTCCCTCTCTAATCATTATGTAATCCATACAAACCATTGTTGTTCTCAAGTGAAGATTAGTCTAGCGGTGTTCTCTAGTGTGGGAGTTAGAGTTGAGTTGAGCTTTGCTCGGGCTTTCCGGAGTTGTCTTCCCGGAGGATCTGGTATAAGCTCTTGTGTCTTTTCCCTTTTGTAAGACTTTACTTATTTAATGCAATATTCCTTCTTTACTTTACTTAGTCTTTACTTTATGCAATATTATACTTGTTATAGTATTGTTGTAGTTTATCTAGTTATCTAGTTGTTATAAACTAGATTGAGATCCTTGTGGCCTTTCCTGTATGCGATCATCGCCTGTCATAGGATACTCTAGTTGTCGTATACATGATTAGAGTAGTAAGAATAGGTGTAAGCGTGGTGCTTATACTTAATCTTGCCTTTGGTTATCGCTTGTTGCACGGATTGTTTGTGGTAGCTAGCAAGAGAGTGACAGCCTTGTCTAGTCTTTGTATTCCACCACGTGTTTTTAGGCAAGTTCTTAAAAAATAAGGCCCCCGTAAGAAGAGGGCGCGGTCCGGTAGGAGTTTTATCCTCCTAGTGATCTATCCCCTCGCCTAACATACTTGTATTGAGGAATCAATCGGTGTTTGTCTCAACTGAGTGTCAGTTAAATCCACAGAGGTAGAGTTGGAATCACAGGAGTCCTTTTACTCTCTCGTTGTCCTCCCACATAGTTATACTCACTAGTCATCTCTTACTTATATTTACCGGTTTGTTACATCATCACCTTCCTATCATTATATCAATTACCCCCTTACACTAGTTGATACTAAATTGAGGTGATCTCTAGGATCTCTCTTTTATTATTATTTCTAGCTCCGCTTTCCCTTGGGAGAATATAAATTACGATACCCCAGAATACTCCTGGGTGAAGTGCTACAACGGTATAATCTGTGCGCATGCGGATTTATCCAATAGTCATAAGAAATTCCAACAAGCATTTCTGGCGCCGTTGCCGGGGAAAGCATAGCCTAGATATTTTAATAGAATTGAATCCAGAGTTCACTATCAAATTAGTTATCAAATTGTTGTAGGGGCTTACCCCTTGCCTTTGTATTTCTTAATTGTGAAGCAAGGCATTGTATGAGTGAGTTCCAGTTTAGAGCAACCACATTTGAAAATCCTAAGAGTTTCCAAAGAAACTCTAGACATCGTCTAGTGTCTCCTCGAAAGCTCACCTCAAACTCAGATCCACTCAAGGAAGGAGGTTCCACTCTGTGTATCAAGCAAGCTATGGCTCAAGAGGCTATTTCCGACTTCTCGGCTCCTTCATTCGCTCACGTGGCTGAAGGGTCGAGATGGCGGACTAGAGGGGGGGGGGGTGAATAGTCCTTTCTAAAACTTAAGTGCAACGGCCAACCGAAACAAATGCAAAATTAAAACTATCGGTCTAGCTAAGACTACACCCTCTACCTATAACTTTAACACCTAGCAAAAGATCCTAATTGGGCTCACTAAGGTGCAAAGCTAGGGAGAGCTCACCTAAACAATTCTAGGTTGCAAGGTCACACAAACCTAAGCAACTAGTACTCTAAGCACAACGGGAGCTCCTACTCATACTAGTAAGCAAAGCACAAAGCACCTAAGCTCACTAGCAATGCTCTCTAGCAAGACTACACAAGTCAACTAGAGATCTCAACTTACTTAGCTACACAAACTAAGCAATGTGACTAACAAGGCTACTCAAGCCAATTAGCCACGCAAGAGCTACTTCTATGCTACACAAGCTAGAAGGTAACTAGGCAAGCCACACAAGCTAAACTAGTTACAAGGGCAACAAACTACCACTAGCACAAGTATAAGAAAGTAAATACAAGCTAGTGAATCGAAGAATGCAGACCACCGAGAAGAGTAGACAAGGTTGACACGGTGATTTTTCTCCCGAGGTTCACTTGGTTGCCACCAAGCTAGTCCTCGTTGTGTCGACCACTCACTTGGTGATTCGGCGGATAATAGGCGTTCACAAGCCTAGCCCACTCACTAGGGCGCCGCCAGAATCTACCCACAAGTGAGGGTAGCTCAATGACACGCTCAAATAGAGTTGCTCTTCGCGATCCCCGCGGGCCGAGCACAATACCCCTCACAAAGCACTTCTCTGGAGCGCCACACAATCTTCTTGCGCGCTTCGACGGAGCCTCAAGCCACCAAGCCGTCTAGGAGGTGGCAACCTCCAAGAGTAACAAGCACCACCGGCTTGCAACATGATCACCTAGTGCCACACGAAGCTATCTCTCAAAGCAATGCACTAGAGATCACTCTCTCACTCAATCGGATGAACACTATCAAGTATGAGTGAGTTAGAGGGCTTCCAAACCAAGCACACTATGGGCAACACATGCCAAAGGTGCTCAACCAGCCCCAAGGGCCGGCCAAGGGCTATAAATAGCCTCCCCATCGAAACTAGCCGTTTTCCCCCAACAATGGGCTTCCTGCAGAGGGTCCGGACGCACTCAACAGTGCGGGTCTAGACCATGCCGCGCGCGTCCGGACTCCTGCCCGTTTAAAACTTCCCGTTGGCGCGCTCACTGATCGCCGCCACGCGTCTCCGGACGCGACCAACAGTGCGGTGTGGGTCGGACTATCACTCGCCGCGTCCGGACTCCAGCAGAGAGCTCCCCGAGAGACAATTTCATCCGGACGCGAGTCCGGAGTCCATCGTCCGGATGATAAACAACGTCCGGATCTCCACGATCAGCACAACACAGACAGGGGGTGGGCGACCGGACGCACTGCCAATGGTCCGGACCGCCACAGCCCCTGCGTCCGGACTCAGCGTCCGGACTCACAAACACAGCAGAGCCTAGGGTTTGGTTCCGGACCCATTCACCGATGGTCCGGACACCTAAAAGCCCTAGCGTCCAAAGCTGTTTCTTCAGCCGAGACTCCTCCCTTCTTCTTCCTTTGCTTCTCAAGTGCCAACACAAATGTGATCACCACCTTGTGCATGTGTGTTAGCATTTTCACAATCATTTTCAAAGCATTTTCACTTGCTCTCACCGCGCCGCTCGATCCTAATGCATCACAATGTTAGATCGCTCAAGTGGCACTAGATAACCGATATGCAAACAAGTTTGCCCCTCTTGATAGTACGGCTATCTATCCTAAACCCGGTCATAAACTTCTCTACACACCAATGACCGGTGAAATGGAAATGCCTTATGGTTATACCTTTTCCTTGCGCATTCCATTCCATCTCCTTCTCCAATGTTGATGCAACACATGCAGCAACCAAACACCAAATGATATGATCCACTCCATATCATCACGTGACCATATTGGTTCATCGATCTTGACCTCACTTGCTCTTCACCGTTGCGTTGGTCCATCGGCGCCAAGCATCACTCACTTGCCCTTCACACTTGCAACCGGTCCATCAAGCCAAGCCTCATCTTGATCTTCTCCACCTTGGTCACATGACTCCATGTCATGTTTCATGTGCAATTAAGCTCCTTCATCACACAATCACCTGTGAACTAATCTCCTGTGTATATATCACTTAAAACACATATTAGTTCACCTAAGTTGTCACTCAATTACCACAATCACACAAGGACCTTTCAATCTCCCCCTTTTTGGTAATTGATGACAACTCTATAAAGATATGGAAATTAAGATCATTTTGGACATTATGCCATTTATCCATCATTTAAGCTCTATGCCAAGAATTGGATAAATGCCACAAAGTCCGACTTGGTAGTGTTAGCTCCCCCTACATGTGTGCTCACAAAGGTTTGAATTAAGTTTTGCACACATGCATGAATAGACATTGCGGGAGTGCTAGCACTACTAAGTGATGCTAAGAGATATAGGATAAACCTTTGAAGATACCCATGTAGTTGCACTTTTGAAGTTCATCCTTAGCACCATGGTTAGCTAGATATCATCAAAAATACTAGAAACCCCGTGAGATCAACATTAGAAGCAAGGTTTCTAGATACCACAAGTAGGAACAAAAAAAATCTAGCTTACCAACCTATGCATGCTAGTTTATCAAATCATCATTCAAATTCTATAACTAACATACACCACACAAGCATGCATATAAAGATAAAACTTATGCAATATGCAAGGCAAGCACATGAATATGCACATATCAAATGCAATCAATCAAGTCCATGAGCTTGCTCCCCCTACTTGTGTGCATCACTTAGTCCAAGACTTTGATCCTTTCAATCTTGTTCCCTTGTTCATGTCCATGTCTCTTTCCTTTAGTGCATGTCCATTCACTAATATATCTTTGTTATCTCTCCCCCTTTGTCATCCATTTCCATAAAAGGTATGCTCATATTGATGCAAAGGTTGCACTAGGGTAGATGGTTGATACTTTTTGATGGACACCGACATATGTGTATTGAATGACTCCTCATGAAGATCGTTGACCATTATACCATTGAGTAGGGCAATTCCCCTTTGGTCAAAGCAAATGTCATCCAAATAAGCTTTGCAAGCAAGAGAACTATGATTTGATCACTTAAAGTCGAGGATCACTTGTACACTTGTAGGATGCCACTTGTGACATACCACTTTGTAGAATAACCACTTGAAAGGAACACTTGTGGAATATCACATGTATGCTAGAACTAGACATCTTTTGCAAGTATCAATATGAAGGTTGATACTATTTGAAAGATTAGCATAAGTCTAGATACCATTTGAAGGTTATATCTTGATATCCATTTGCATTGTTGTCTTGTGCTTGAACTAGATTCATCTTCATGAGCTTCTATGTTGGACTTGAACTAGAATGATTTGCATAAGCTTTCATGTCCGGTTTAAACCCTCTCTAAGCTTGTTCACACACATTGAGCGGTTATCTTATAGAGGTTGTACTTGTCACTTGATTGCAATCCAAAATAGATCAAGTACTTGGGTTTACTAGCTCATGAACAAACTCATATACTACCACTAGATCACATAACTCAATCAAGCAATAGTGATAGGCTATAAGCATAAAATTCATTTGATTTTTCATGAATGATCACTATGTATGACTATATGCACTAAACATGTCCTAAGTAATGGATGTATGCATATGTCAAACAATTTCGCCTTTGCTATGTTGGAGTAGAGGATAGTCATATATATTTCATCTCCAATTAGCATTGTGAAGTCCATTAAAAGCATGGTGAAGACCAATGAAAGCCAATTGAACACCAATCTTCACCCATATGATTTGAGTCCCACTGATGATCAAGTGCACTTTCTTGTTGTGGTTGACTTGCTTCTTTGCTTGATCAATGCTTGCATGAGAGAATACCAAATGATGTACCACTTGTAGAAGATGATACTACTTGTATATCATGATACACATGCGTAGGTTGAATCCATTAATCTCTCTCTTTTGGGTGTTGCTTGCTATCTTTTGATCAATCCTACTGATAGCTTCAACTAAGCATCTCCAAATAATTCCTAGATCACCACTTCCATGTTAGCCTTCCAAGTAACGTTCTTGGTTTACCTACACAAGGCGGCAAGCCCCTACAAAAAGGAGAAGTGACCTCTCTCCAAGAACCATTGTTGATACTCACTTGAATTAGCTTTGTTTGATTGACTCAATTTTTGAACTCCTTTGGATGAATGATTATGAATCCACTATGAGCTCAACCTTATCTTGTTTAAGTCCTTTTCTTTCTATTCATTGATCTCCAATTATCTCTAGAACTTAAACTTCATCTTCATCTTGAGTTTGATCTTGATCTTCAACTTAAGTACCAAACATGTGCCAAATACACTACACAATCAAATGGCCTTGTACTCAATGCTTTTCATTATTCTAGCTTGAACCAAAATCAAACATAGGTGCCTCAATGACTTATAAGCATAATTCCAGCTTGAGGACCTTTCAATCTTAGTGACTCTAGATTAATCCAATGTTTATCACTTTTCTGGCAGATTTTGTACTCTTCAAAGAATATAGCATAAATCCAAAAGTACACATCCAATGATCATGAAATTTGGTAGAGATGTGCTTCACTAAGTCATCTAGCATCCATAAAAATTTGAGCTTCATTGGACTACTAGATTGCTACCAGATTTCACATCTTCCCTCATAGGTACATGCTGAAAACTGCTGCACATGTGTTGACAAGATCCACTCCAAAACCGAAGTATCCCTCATCCAATACTCATGAGACTTGAACAACAACTAATACCATAAGTGTAGAGCATGCACATCAAATTTAAAGCCAATCTAAATAGATTTGATTTTCCAAACATGGCTATGATCACAGCTAGCTTAGATTTTGACTAAATAACAGATTTGAGCAAAATGACCTAAGCTTCTTCAAATTGAACCAAATTTGAATCCAACTTGATTGAACACTCTCATAAGACATATATCCATTCAATCTACTTACGAAAAGTAGTCTCATGATCATATCCATTCAAATCAACTCAAATTTGATCACTAAGCATTTAATCCATTCAATCAACTTATAGCAAGCAACTAGTGCACATATATATCTAATTCAATCAACTCATATGCACTATGTGTATATTCAATTCAAATATCTTATACACATCCAAATGAACTTGATCAACAAGAGATATACCTTGGTAGATCATGATCAATCCATTAGCAAGCTTCAATTTGAATATTTGCAAGCCTTCAAATAATCCAATAAACCACCACAACTTGATCATGCACTTGTATGTTGTAGCACTTGGACTTCATCTTTTTGACTTGGCATTGGGATGCGATACGCATTAAGCTTCATTACTTGACTCAATCATATGATAAACAATATGAACCATATTAAATCAAGCCTCCAATGCCAATGGTACCTACAAATCATCATCCACTTGTTGATGGTACCCAAACTAGTTTGGGTCCTCTCAAGTTAGGAGCAACATACTTAGGCAATGACTTAGTATGAATAGCGAGATGTTTTGCAATAGCAACCATAGAGATACCATTACCATCCTTTCTAAGCATATGATCATCATCTATTGAAATAGGCTTAGAAGTCATACCTAGGGGACATGAATGAGCCATGTGTCCCCTTTCCCAACATGAGTAGCACACTCTCTTTGCTTGAGCCTTTTCTTCCTTACTCATGTTGTGATTCTCATTTTCTTGCCTCTTCTATTTTGCTTGAATCTTCTTCTCAAGCTTGGTAGGACACTTCGAGGCAAAGTGTCCCATATCTTCACACTTGAAGCACTTGATGTGAGCCAAATGATTCTTCTCTTGATCTTTGCTCATCATCATCTTGTTGGCATCATGGATAGGAGTTGGATGCCTTGCTTTTGCTTTGCCACCTCTTCTTGTTTTCTTCTTCTTTGTCATCCCCGAATCACCATCTTGATGATTGATCTTGTAATGTGCTTGGGGCTTGACTTGTGGCTTAGCTTGAGCAATCTTGGTTGGGCAAACACTTGCAAGATGTCCCATACCATGGCACTTGAAGCACATGACATGAGATAGCTTCTTTGGTTCTTGCTTCTTCTCTTTCTTGCCCTTGCCCTTGTGGAAACCGATTCCACACTTGTCACCATAGCTTCTTTGATTGTTCATCATGTACTCAAAGGTGACTTTGGAAGTGTAACACCTCTCTAGCTTGTTGCTCATGTTCTTCAATTCACTTTTGAGCTCATTGTTCTCCTTCAAAAGGTTAGTCTCACAAGACATAGAAGTAGAGCAAGCATCTATATTTAAAGAACATGGCATATCAAGTAAATCATCACAAGAGGTGGATACATTCTTCTTCCCTACATCACAAGGGTTAGCAACAACATGTGATTGATCATTTGACCCAAGTGATGAGCTCTCTTTATTTTTGAGATTTAGCAATTCATTAATTAGAGAGCCATGTTTGTGAACCAAATCTTCATGAGACACACGAAGTTGCTCATGATCCAATTTTAGTTCATCATGTGAAGATTTAAGAACATCAAGTAAGTGCTTATGTTCTTCACATGAGGTCTTTAGAAGTGAGTTTTCATCTTTTAGTTTCTTTGTTTTGTTTAGCTCACTTGCTAAAGCCTTTGAGAGTTTGCACACAAGCTCAAAGTTAGGGTCATCACAATCTACAATTACATTGCCAATTGATACCTTAGTGTCACCATGTGACATGTAGCTTTGTGATGAAGTAGAAGAGCTTGTGGAAGCATCACTCTCATAGCCCGATGCATCATCATCATCATCAAGTGTGCTTGGAGTAGCATCATCAATTGCAACACTTGATGTGGGGCCTTCATCATTCTTGTCAAGTGATCTTGGAGTAGGTAGATCATTATCTTCATCATCACTTGAACATGAGGTGGAGCAATCTTCCACAACCACCAAGTCATGGTCATGCTCAACATCCTCATGTGCCACCAACTTGGACACATCATCATCATTGTTTGGAACCTTTTCATATTTTTTAATGAGGTAGGTCCAAATATCATGAGCGCTCTTCATGCCCATAATCTCACCAAAGATGTTATCTTTCATAGAATGGTAGAGAATGTTAGTAGCTTGGCAATCGAGATGAGGGCACTTCTTTTGTGCTTGAGTTGCATCCTCTATCTCAATTGCACAAGAGAGACCTACTGTCGGTGCTTCAACCCAGGGGGTCGATCATCAACCAGTAAATTTGTTTATTGCGTGCTCCCTCTCCCAGATGTGATCCAGGAAGAACACAATATTTATCCTGGTTCCGGCAAAGAAGGCCCTACGTCCAGCGGGGAAGGAAGGATTGTATTATCTTGCACCGAAGTGCTCGTATAGGGGGAGTACAAGCTGGCTTACACGAACGAACTCGGGGGGGGGGGGGGGTCAAGGCCTAAGGCTAGCCGGGCTATCCTAGGTGGCTCGGTTGATTGCTTGAGATGTTGATCAAGCAATCATTGGTTTGTGTTGTGTTCGGATATGGCTCTCTGTTGCGTATGCTAGCGAGCTTGCTGCGAGTGCCAATGGGTGTTGCTTAGATGGTTGCAAGTGCGAGAAGATGTCTTGTTGTTCTCTCTTCTTTCCTACTATCCCAGCGTCCCCTTTTATAGACTAAGGGGAGGCTTGAGAGTACAGGATCCCTAGTTTGTATCAGTATGGGAGGCGCGTCCATGGCACCATGCTTGCGATGGGACGTCGATTGCTGTAGCGGCATGCTCTTCCTGTCCTTCCGGTGCTCCGGGGCATGGTGATGGCGGACTGGTCGCTGCCGAACTGCATGGCGTGGAACGATTGGTCTCCTATAGACGGGTGCGAGCTCCGCAGTTGAAGCGGGACGGAGCAGACGGGTTCCATGCCGTAGTGGTTGGAGATGAGGGTCGAGCCCCGGATCGAGGAGTATCGAGACCTGCATGATCCTGATGCATCCCCGAAAACACAGTCGAGAGCTGTCCCATTCAAGATTCGAGGGGGTGCTTTCGGCCTCCGTACTCAAGGCGTGGCTACAGTGGTCGCACGATCGACGGATAACCCGGGTATGGGTGATGAGTTGATGGATTTGACCGAGGTACCGGGTGCCCATGGCGTTAGGCGGGAGCAGGTAACAGCATGGGATCCCCTTTACCCCATACTGGGAGTAGGTGAGCTGATCGGGCCTCCTGATCGTGGGGCATTCGATCGACCCCCTGTCCGTCACTCGAGGGGTTGAGGTCGAGGGGGATTCGATCGATCCCTCTTCCGTCACTCGAGGGGTCGAGGTAGAGGGGGATTCGATCGTCCCCTCTTCCATCACTCGAGGGGTCGAGGTAGAGGGGGATTCGATCGATCCCTCTTCCGTAGCAGATCCTGCTCACTGTCTCTCCAGTAATGGACCGACCCATGACCGGTCATGCTTGATGGGGAGGTAGGATGGCTTTTGGATTTTGCCTGGATATTAAGAACTAGATCGTCATGGATTAGGGTACCTCTTACCTTTGTACCCGACAGTAGTCCCCGAGCCTCTATGCGGATAAGGTGAATCCGTATAGAGGCTCTTGCCGGTGATCTATGGGGTTTGTTAACATGAAGTGGAGTTGAAGTACCTAATCTTGAGGTGCAGGGTTTCGTTAGGTTATCTCACTGTGGGGGGGGGGGGCGAGCGTCCCCCGCGGGGGTAGCCCCTGAGGCCCTAGAGGAGTGATTAAGAATTCCTCTGGGGGCTTTGATTTGTGTCTTATCGAGGGGATTGGTATTAATTGGAGTTGTAGCGCCCTATCGAGGGGTCAGCTCTAGTCGTCAAGCTCCCGAGTGTTTTCGACCCTCTTTCGTCGAGGGGGGCGTGCGTAGTCGAGCCCCTAAGCCCTGTGCGGCTGGAGCGTTGCTACCTCTTAACATCCCTCCCGCGGATCCTTGCGCTCGGATTGTGGGGTGAAGAGCATCGTGCTATCCTCGTTTGGACGAGCCTTGAAGTCCTCTGTGAGCTGGTAACAGGGAGATCCAAGAGAGAACTCGTGCCCCATTTGATAGGGGTTGACAGAAGCCCTGAGGCATTCTCATTAAGCAAAACCACGTGGGTTACCTAGGTGCCAACTCTGTTCGATGAGAGTCGGTGGCTCGATGCCTCCCGTCGTAGGAGTCCTTAGGTATTCCCGGGTTTTGCCTCGGATATGTCCCGGGGGGTCTCGAGAGTTCGTTCTCGAGCTGGGCCTCATGCTGGCTCCCCCTGGGTCATCCCTGACTCGGGTACTCGAGGGCGGCTGTCGAACCCTGTTCGAGGGCCAGCCTTCGCCTCCTTGAGATTTGGGGGTGGACTGGAGTCCGTTTTACTTCCCTGGGGAAGGACCGTTCAAGGGTGGCTGTCAAACCCGTGATCGCTGGGCCAGCAATCGACCCCCGAGATTTCGACGGGTGGGTCGACGTCCGTTGCTTACCTTCGAAGATAACACCCATCATTGCCCGCCGCCTACCATTGGCGCGCCTTTTCAGGAGATGTCCGTTCGACTGCATCCGTACGTAGCAGGCGTGGAGTGCGGATAGGAGTCGATGACGTGATAGGTGTAGCTTATCCTAGGATCCTTAGGGGGTGTTAGGTGGGTGCATTTAATGTGGGGATTTACCTACCTTTTCGATGGATCTGCCCATTGCGCTTCCGGTTATAAATACGGGGGTAGGGGCTTGGCTTCCTCGCGCTTGCCATTGCCTTCCTAGCCTTCTTCCTCTCTCCATCGCCTTCGTCGCCCTCTGAGCCCGATCTCTGCGTGCACGAATAAGGAGAGGAAAGATCAGGAATGCACCTTCAACCCCTGCCTCCGAGCGCATCCGCTTTCCGTCGTCATGCCGAACTACACCTTGCGCGGCTCCGACGCCTGGCTTCCTTCGACAACGACCGTAGAGCAGCTTGGGGACTTGGTGGAGAGTGGCCTTCTTCGGCCCGTCACCTCGGCGGACCGGCCGGAGTGGATGGTATTGCCGAGGACGGACCGCCAGCCCAACCCACCGGAAGGTTACGTGGTTAGCTTCGAGACTTTCCAGCGGGCGGGGCTAGGATCCCCCCAACCGTCTCTTGCGAGGGATCCTCTTCCACTACGGCGTCGAGCTCCAACACCTCTCCCCCAACGACGTCTCCCATGCGGCAGTCTTCACTGCCGTGTGCGAAGGGTACCTGAGGACGGAGCCCCATTGGGACCTATGGCTCCACCTGTTCGAGGCGGGCCTGTTCCATGCTCCGGCCGAGACCGGCTATCGGAAGATGGTCAAGGCGGGGTGCTGCAGCATCGCCCTCAACAGGCCGGATGACTGGATCCAGGAGAAGATCAAGTCGAGCCACTCGGGGTGGCACTCCGGATGGTTCTACTTGAGGAATGACAATGGTTTGTTCCCTCCTTGCACCGGGAGTACCATCGACTCGAAGCCTTTCCACTAGAAGCACGGCGTCCCAAAGAAGCGCCAGAGTCGCCTCGAGCATCTGCTCGACGCGATCGCCCGTCTGAGGCGGGAGGGGCTTATGGCGGCCATCGTGGCGTCGACTTTTCATCAGCGGCGAGTCGTGCCGCTGATGGCTCGCCCGTTGCGTCTCGACGAGCTGTGCGCGGGGGTGGATCTCACAGGATGCCGGCTCGAGGGGGATGAGCTGCCCCTCGAGAGGATCGCCCGTCGAGTGCGCTCCTCCTTTGCCGGCACATTCGAGGAGAAGCAAGTCGCTCTCATTCCCATGGTGCCGGATGAGGGCCATGTCCAGTTGGTATGACATCCCCTCTTCTATTAATGCCCTCTTGTTTATCTTGTTCGTCTCTTTTGCCTGTCTCCTAACCACGCCTCGTGTTCCTCAGGGGAACATCGTTCATCGGGGGTCGCTGCCACCGGTGAAGGAGGAGCGGAATGAGTCCCAGGTGAGACGCTTTCAAGCCGAGCAGGCCAAAAAGGACAAGGACATGGCCAAGAGGGATAGGGGCAAAAAAGCCCTTGAGAAAATGGAGCGTGACCAACGCCAGTCCCGGCAAAGGCAAGCAGGCCTCCCGAAGAGGAGTCTCCCTCGGAGGAAGATGAGGATGAGGAGACGAGTAGTGGCGAGGTTATTAAGAACAACGGCATGGTGTAGTGGTATCGGGTTGTGACCATCACTTTGGACCTAATGGGTATTGTCTTTGTGCAGGAAGAGGAGCTGGAGCAGGAGGAGGAGGAGGGGCAGGTCGAGCCGCACCAAGGGCTCGAGGAAGAAAGAACGGCGCCTAAGCGACAAGGGGCGACCACCGGTAGCAGAGGGGGAGAGGGGGTCGATATCGAGGTCGGCCCCGACCGCCAGGATCGAGTCGGGGGGTGAGCGCCCCGCGGCTTCTCAGGGTGAAGTGGCACGGCGGACGCGTAGTCGTTCGTCGCAGTCCCCGTCGAGGGGTCGGTCGAGCACACCGCTGGTGCCTACTCGGTCAAGTGCATGGGCCTCGGGCCCATCGACCCAAGAGGAGACCAGGACGGCGGCGACAAGGATGCCGTTGACCCCGCCAAGGCCATGGCGCCGGGAGCACCATCAGCCTCCGCCGTAGCCAGCACTGGAGGGAGAAGTGGCTCCCGAGGTGCCGCTCAAAAGCCCCCAAGCGGCTCGAGGCCTGCTGGTCGGCCCCCCTTGATTCCGCTGGGGTAAGTTCCTTTCCTTTTGGTCCCGAATTTCCTTTGTGTTGGTTACAATTTGCGCTTATTGTCGCGTATGCGTTCCTTTTTTAGGGTGAAGCGCTCGTTGGAGGACGCATCCCCCATCCCGGCCAAGAAGCTGAGGGTGGAGGCTGCGGCTAGGATGGTGGTCGGAGCCGGCTCCGCTACCCTGTCCCCCTTGACCGTTGCCCCAGGCGTGGAGTGGGCGGCCAGGGCGCGGGAGGCGATGGAGCGTGAGCAGGCGCAGTCGGCCGCGGAGCGAGCTCGTGCGGCGGAAGAGGCGGGTCGGTCCGCCGCGTCGACTGGGTCTACCGGACAGGCGGGCGAGGCTGTGCTGACTGCCCCGTCGGAGGAGGGCGCGCTGGCGGCCTCGAAAGGCGTGGGGCTGGCATCAGCAGCGGCCGTGGTGGAGGGGGTCAAGCGCCAAACCTCCGTAGAGGTGGAGGTGGCTGACCTGACCGCCACCGGTGAAGAGGAGGGCGCGGAGCAGCCGGCGCCGTCGTGGTGGCCCGAGTGCCTCGTGACGCTGGAGGCGTGCCAGCGGCTTGAGCGCGAGGAGAAGGCGTGGAAAGAGGGGGATGCGTGGCCGAGCCTTCCTCCCTTGCAGTCAGTGTTGTCCAAGGAGGAGGGTCGCGCCACAGCCCTACCCCTCGTGGCACCCGCAGCGTCTTAGCCGGGCGGGGGAGCGGTCGGCGATGCGCTGGAGATGCCGCCATTGGTACAGACCCCCGTCGAGGGGGCCTTGGCGTCGCCCTACCAGCCTGCCGAGGAGGAGGGATGGGCCATGTAGCTCGAGGTGACACCCGTGGCGGATGTGGGCGACGATGGCGGAGATGGTGGCGGTGACGGCCCCCCGGGCGGAGCCGGAGGGAACTCCTGTGGCGATGCAAGGGATCGGCACGTCGGATGCGGTTATGTCTGAGGCGTCAGCTCGGCCTCATTTTGAGGTCGGGTGATCATCATCTCGAGGTGTTGCGCCCCCTGGCTCAGTCGAGGTGGAGGGAGGGGATGGGCTACCGGACTATGGTGAGGTCACCACCCTGGATGCTAACATGCATTTCCTCTACCGCCCAGGGTTATTCCCACGGTGGGGACCTCCTCCGCCCAGAAGCGACGACCCGGAGGGGTCGATGGCGGCACTGCAAGATCGCTTCGAGGCCAGGATTGCCCGGCTCGAGGGGGGAACCTACTTCCCCAACCTGGCAGCAGCGATCTCTGGGTGCAGGAGGTGCTCAAGCTGCCCGACCCCTGAAATCCAGGGCGCACCTTCTTCGAGCTCGACGGTCAAGCCGAGCTCGGGGAGTGGGAGCACTTGAAGAAGTTCCGGGCGTGACTTGACCACGTGACACGCGTGGCGGTGGGGGTTCCTTCCGAAGATATGTTCAAGGGGATGATGGTGAGCTTTGTCCTTTCTCTCTGATTTATCTCGGTTGTTTTGCTGTCCTTTTTTGTGACCTTCCCTTTTATCCTTGGTAGGCGCTGAGGCGAGGTCGCATGACAAGTCCTAGTTCATCCTTCAGTCGCGGGAGCTGTAGAGCCAGCTCCCCATCCTCCGCGCATCGCTGGAGAAGGCGGAAGCCGAGGCCACCCAGGCAAGGGGCGAGGTGGCCGCCGCGTAGGGCGGGCCAAGGCCGCTCAGGAGGAGGCCTCCCTAGCATGGTCGAGGGCTGGAGCCGCCCTCAAGGAGGCTGCCGAGGCTGGGCAGGAACGGGACATCGCCCGGGAGGCCCAGCGTAAGGCTGAAGAGGAGGCCACCAAGTTGAGGGAGGAGATGGCTCAGGCGACAGAGCGTGCCCAGCTGCTCGAGGGCAATCTGGCACAAGCGGCTACCGACCGCGCCTCTCTCGAGGAGCGGGTCCGGGAGCTCCAGTCGGACATCGACACCGTCTCCCGTGACCGCGATGCGCTGAACGTCGCAGAGCAGAAGGCTCGGCCCCGGATCGCTACTCTGGAGGGGGATGTGGACGCCAAGACGAGGGCCCTCGATGGCACCGGTAAGCTTATCGAGGAGCTCCGGGGTGAGAAGAGTGACCAAGCTGCGGCCCTGGTCGACATCGGTCGTCAACTGCAAGAGGTTGAGCAGGCCTACGTCACCCTGGAAACGCACGCCCAAGGTGAGTTTTTTAGAAACATTACTGAGCTTGCTTGGTCTCGACCCTTCCCCTGATTTTTGGTTTTGGCGGAGTTCTCTGTTTGTTCCGGCAGTCCTCGAGGAAGACAGGATTCGAGCCCATGAGGATCTGACTAGTCTCTAGAGCCTCCACTGGGCGGAGGCGGCCCTGAACAAGAGGCTCGAGGACGCCATCTCCACCTTCTGCGATGGCATGGGGGTCGAGCCAGAGCTGCTGGTTGCGGGCGACGTGCGCGGAGACTCCCTCGTGCGCCTCTTCTTCGCCATGACTCGTGAAGTGACGGAGTAGGTCCGTGCTGCTCTTCACATAGGCATGAAGCGGGCGATCGCGATCGTCCTCTCGGGCTACACCTACGACCTCAACATTGTCGCTCGCGGCTTTGTCGTCGACCCAGCGTTGAATGACGAAGAGAACATGGCGAGATGCCATAAGCTGATCGACGCCGCAGAGGTGCCTGGTGGCGAGTTGGCGAAGCTCTTCGAGCCTGAGGTCCTTCCCTCGACGGATGGCGATGGCGATGGGAGTAGTTGAGGCCTGTGAGCCAGATCTGGACAAAAAAGGTCCATGTAATGGGGTAGATTAGAACATTTTGTGTTTGATCGTGGCCCGAGGGGCTTTAAAACATTTGGATGTTTTATAAAGTTATCGACTTAGTTTTTTGTTCAGCTTGAGTTTCTTCCTCTTAGCTGCCCTTACTTGTCTTCGTTTAAGCTGTTAACGAACCCATGGGCCTCGAGGGGGGGGGGGAAGAGTCGAGTGACAGTAACTGTAGCCCTGAGGCATAGGTGATTGTTTTCGGCTCGACCCGTCCCCTCTGCCGGCACGAGTTGTTTTATTCTTAAGCAAGACGTGAGTTCTCGGTAGCGTGGAGGAGTTGAGCGACATCAAGCTCATTTGAAAAAACTGAGTGATTTTTCCGGGGACTCGAGGGGGTTCCCCCCTTTGTAGCCCCGAGGGAGGCTCGTCTTTATGAAAATAGAGTCGAGGCTACCTTGTGCTTCATGATAAATAAAAGTACATTACGAGTAGCTCGATTATCAGAAGACTTTTTATCTTATTCATTCGAGACATGAATACAAGTACAGAGCCCTGAGGCCTAATGGTAAAAGCGATGTAGTTGTTCGATGTTCCACGCGTTGTTGTAGATCTCGCCCTTGCTGTTCTTCAGCCTGTAAGTCCCTGGCTTTAGCACCTCTGTCACGATGAACGGTCCTTCCCAAGGTGGTGTTAGCTTGTGACGCCCCTTGCTGCTTTGTCGGCGGCGCAGTACTAGGTCGCCGATGTCGAGGTCCCTTTTGCGTACGTGCTTGTCGTGGTAGCGTCGGATCGTCTGTTGGTACCTTGCCGATTTGAAGAGGGCCATGTCTCGGGCTTCCTCGAGCTGGTCGAGGGAGTCCTCTCGAGCTGCTGCGTTGGCTTTCTCGTTGTAGGCTTTTAGTTGGGGGGACCCGTACTCGAGATCGGTGGGGAGGACGACCTCAGACCCATAGACCAAGAAGAACGGGGAGAACCCTATAGCTCGACTTGGTGTCATTCTGAGGCTCCACAGGACAGAGGCTAACTCATTGACCCATCTCTTGCCATGTTTGTTTAGTCGGTCGAAAATCCTTGGCTTGAGACCCTGCAAAACCATGCCATTGGCGCGCTCGACCTGGCCGTTAGTTCGAGGGTGGGCAACTGCAGACCAGTTCAACCTGATGTTGTGGTGGTCACAGAAGTCCAAGAACTTTTGGCCGGTGAACTGCGTGTCGTTGTCAGTGATGATGATGTTGGGGACCCCAAAGCGATGGATGATGTCTGTGAAGAACAATACGGCTTGTCGGGATTGAATGTTGGTGATGGGTCGAGCCTCGATCCATTTCGAGAACTTGTCTATGGCCACGAGGAGGTGGGTGTGACCACCTTTTGCTTTTTTTAAGGGGCCGACCATGTCGAGTCCCCATACAACAAACGACCAAGTTATGGGTATCATCTGAAGGGCTTGGGCCGGGAGGTGGGTTTGTCTGGCGTAGAACTGGCATCTCTTGCAAGATCAAACGAGTTTGGTAGCATCGGCGATAGCTGTTGGCCAATAGAAGCCTTGTCGAAAGGCGTTCCCTACTAGAGTCCTTGGCGTCGCGTGGTGGCCACAAGCTCCCGAGTGTAAGTCCTTTAGCAGTGCCCTCCCCTCCTCGACGGTGAGGCATCGTTGAAGTATACCAGTAGGGCTGCGTCGATATAGCTCGCGGCCATTCCCGTACAAGACGTAGGTTTTGGCGCGTCGGGCTATGCGTCGGGCTTCGGTGCGGTCCTCTGGGAGCTTGCCTCGTATCAGATACTCGAGGTAGGGCGTGCGCCAGTCCATCGAGGGGGTTTGGGTCGCAATCGTTCCGTCGATCTCCATGACTTCATCCCCGTTCAAGGGGGGATCTGTCGAGGGGGAGGGGTCGATCCCTTGCTCGAGGGCGGGAGCCCCTGAGCCTAGATCGATGGATGGCTTGTGAAGATCCCTAGAGAAGACGTCAGGAGGAACCATGCCTCGAGTGGACGCGATGTTGGCTAGCTAATCAGCGGCTTCGTTGTATCGGCGGGCGATGTGATTGAGCTCGAGGCCATGAAATTTGTCCTCAAGCTTTCAGACCTCTTTGTAGTAGGCTTCCACCTTATGGTCGTGGCATCTTGAGGCTTTCATCACCTGGTCAATCACCAGCTGCGAGTCCCCTTGAACGTCGAGGCATCGAACCCGAGCTCGATGGCGATACGCAGACCATTGACGAGGGCATCGTACTCGGCTACGTTGTTGGAGGTGGCGAAGTGGAAGCGGATGATGTAGCGCATGTGGACTCCTGAGGGAGATACGAACAACAATCCAGCGCCCGCTCCCGTCTTCATCAACGATCCATCGAAGTACATGGTCCACAGTTCGGCCTGAACCATTGCCGGGGGTAGATGGGTGTCGGTCCATTCTGTAATGAAATCTGCCAATACCTGAGACTTGATGGCCTTCCGAGAGGCATAGGAGAGAGCCTCCCCCATGATCTCGACCGACCACTTGGCGATTCTTCCTGATGTCTCCCGGTTTTGGATTATCTCCCCGAGAGGGAAAGACGAGACCACAGTTACCGGGTGGCCCAGGAAATAGTGTTGGAGCTTTCGCCGAGTGAGGATGACGGCGTATAACAACTTCTGAATGTGGGGGTATCTCACTTTGGTTTCTGAGAGCACCTCACTTACAAAGTAGATGGGCCTCTGAACCAGCAGGGTGTGTCCCTCCTCTGCCCTCTCGACTACTATAGCCGCGCTAACTACCTGGCTAGTTGCAGCAACATAGAGCAAGAGGGGCTCGGCTGGGTTTGGGGCACCAAGATAGGTGGTGAGGTGAGCAAGGCTTTGAGTTTGGAGAGCGACTCCTCGGCCTCGACGGTCCATGTCAAGTGCTCTGTTTTCTTAAGGAGGCGATAAAGGGGAAGTGCTTTCTCCCCGAGCCGTGAGATGAACCGGCTGAGGGCAGCAAGGCACCCTATGACCCTTTGTACGCCCTTAAGATCCTTGATCGGGCCCATCCTAGTGATCGCGGCTACCTTCTCAGGGTTGGCTTCGATCCCGCGCTGGGAGACTATATACCCTAGGAGCATGCCTCGAGGGACCCCGAAGACACACTTCTCAGGATTTAGCTTTATACGATTTGCCCTGAGGCACCCGAACGCGATTTCAAGGTCCCCAACCAGGTTTCCGACTTTTTTGGATTTGACCACGATGTCATCGATGTAGGCCTCGACGGTCGGCCCTATATGGTGTCCAAAGACATGGAGCATGCATCGTTGGTATGTGGCCCCGGCGTTTCACAAACCAAATGGCATCGTGTGGTAGCAAAGCATGCCAAAGGGGGTGATGAAGGAAGTCGCGAGCTGATCGGACTCCTTCATCTTTATTTGGTGATAGCCAGAATATGCATCGAGAAAGCAAAGAGTTTCACATCCCGCAGTGGAATCAACTATTTGATCAATACGTGGTAATGGAAAAGGAACCTTAGGACATTCTTTATTTAAACTAGTGTAATCTACGCACATTCTATCCTTTCCATTCTTTTTTTTGACAAGCACAGGATTTGCTAACCACTCAGGATGATGAACCTCCTTGATGAATCCGGCCTTCAAAAGCTTGTCGACCTCCTCCCCGATGATTCTGCGCTTCTCCTCGTCGAAGCGGCGCAACCGTTGCTTCACCGGTTTGGATCCGGCTCAGATGTCCAAGGAGTGCTCGGCGACTTCCCTCGGAATGCCCGGCATATCCGAGGGACTCCACGCAAACATGTCAGTATTTGCGCGGAGAAAGTCGACGAGCATAGCTTCCTATTTGGGCTCGAGGGAGGCGCACCCATCCGCGTGGCTGGGGTCGAGCGGGATGGTCTTGGTGTCCTCCGCGGGCTCGAAGTTGCCGATGTGCCATTTAGGGTCAGGGATCTCCTTGGAGAAGTCATCGAGGGCCGTGAGGATGGCCGATTCCTCGACCGCCTCGGCGCTTTCCACGCACTCTATGTCGCAGTCGTAGGCGTGCTCGTAGGAGGTGTCGACGGTGATGACTCCCTTGGGCCCTGGCATTTTCAGCTTGAGATAGGTGTAGTTCGGGATAGCCATGAATTTGGTGTGTCCAGGTCAACCGACGATGGCGTGGTAGGTGTCGTGGAATCAGACCACGTCAAAGGTCAGGTCTTCCCTCCTGAAGTTCGAGGGGGTACCAAAGCAGCAGGCAGCCTGACGCGGCCGATCGGGAGTGCCTTCTTTCCTGGGACGATCCCGTGGAATCCCCCCGCGCTGGGCAAGAGCATGGTCCTTGGGATCCCCAGGAGGTCGAGGATCTCGGCGTAGATGATGTTGAGGCTGCTTCCCCCATCCATCAGTACCTTGGTGAGGCGGGTATTGACTATGATTGGGTCGACGACGAGTGGGTAGACCCCTGCGTTGGGGACGTGCTCGGGGTGGTCGTCCTGATCGAAGGTGATCGGCGTGTGAGACCAGTGGAGGTATCGGGGGGCCCAGGCTCGAATGGAGAAGACCTCTCGATGCTCCCTCTTGCGCTGACGCGCACTGAGTCGGGTCGAGGGTCCCCGTAGATCATGAAACAGTCGAAAATCTCGGGGAAACCCTCTTTCTTGCCATCGCCCCTGTCTTGTGGGTCCTCCTTCTTGTCGTCTTTATTGAGGCCAAGAGAGTCGAAGTACTTCTTGAGCATGTGACAGTCCTCAAAATTGTGGTTGGTCGTTCCCTTGTGATAAGGGCAGGGTTCTTTCAGCATCTTATCGAAGACGCCCGCCTCTGGCGGGGGACCTCGAGGCTTCTTTCGGTCAGCCGTAGCGACAAGATCGTCGGGCTTGACGTCACGTCGACCCGACCGGTTCTTATTCTTTTTATTGTTGTTGTCCCTCTTGGGCCCATTATTTGAGCCGCCAGGTTCGTCCACCTTGGCCTTCCCTTTGTCTGGGGATTCATAGAAGAACGCGCCAACGGCTTCCTCGCCGTCTGCGTAGTTGGCGACGATGTCCATGAGCTCGTTAGCGGTCTTGGGGGTGTTTCATCCCAGCTCCCGCACCAACTCCTTGCAGGTCGTCCCGGCGACAAACACCATGATGACGTTGTGGTCGAAGATGTGGGGCAGCTCGGTATGTTGCTTGGAGAACCATCGGGCGAACTCGCGGAGGGGCTCCCCTGGCTTCTGCTTGCAACTACGAAGATCCCAGGAGTTTCCAGGTTGTACGTAGGTTCCCTTGAAATTCCCCTCAAAGATCCTGACCAGGTCGGGCCAGCCATGGATCAAGTCTGGGGGGAGTTCTTCGAGCCACCCTCGAGCGGTGTCGGAGAGGAAGAGCGGGAGCTGTCGAATGATGACGTGGTCGTTGTTGGCTCCTCCCAGCTGACATGCTAACCTAAAATCAGCAAGTCAGAGCTCTGGCTTGGTCTCACCGTTGTACTTGACCAGGTTAGAGGGTGGACGGAAACGACTAGGCAAGGCAGTCTGTCAGATCGTCTTGTTGAAGACTCGTGGCCCTGGTGGTTCCGGGGATCGACGTCGATCCTCATCGCTGTCGTAGCGCCCACCTCGGTGAGCACTGTATCCACGGGCCTCCGCATCACCGCATCGGCATCGCTTGTTGTCGTTGATGTCGGCTCGCGCGTCACGCGGCTGTCGATTGTCGAGGATGTGTTCTCGAACTAGTTGCCGCTCCGCTCGGCCTAGGGGGGCCCTGTCTTGGTGGACAGATGCTTCTCAGTCTTGACGAGAGGGCACGTCCCGCCGCTCGGGAGTAGCTCCTCTGCGCCTTGAGGCCGAGCTCTCCGCCTGTTGTACGACCGCGGTTTGGAGGAGCCCCTGGATTTCATCTCTAATGCGTTGCGCTTGGGGCGTCGATGGTGCCGACATGTCACGGAGCAGCATTGCGGCTGCCACGACATTTTGACTAGCACGGTTGTAGATGTGGCGCTCGTTTGCTCCTTCCTTGATGATCTATCGATGAACTTCTCGGGCTCGGCCACGAGCTCCTCCACCCTGTGGCCGCCCGTGATCTCGCTCGAGGGCATGCTCGAGCTGATGAAGTCATAGACGCTCCTCCTCGAGCTTGGCGAGCAGCTCTCGGACTTGCGCGATCTGGGCGTCCAGAGGTGGATCGGCTTCGTCTAGAATTAGGGGGTCGGCGTCTCGCACCGGGGTAGCGTTGCCCCATCCTCCTGCATCCGCAGCTGCGGCGTCGGTGGTGTCATCCTGGGAGTCGACCGGATCGTTGAGGTGGAAGCACTCCCGCGTGGGATCATAATCCTCATCGGGGGAATATGGATCGGAGCGGCTTTGGTAAAAGTTGGGGAAAGATCCCCTGCGCTCCTCCTCCAGTCGTTGTCGTATTGTGCCCAAGGTGTAGTACCCGGGGATCGGGGCTCGTCGCGACTCCGGGCGCTCACCCGGTGGAGGGGTGGTGATGAGGTTCATCGTCGCACGTAGCAAGTCCCCTGGGGACCCGTATTGTGCCCGCATCCACGAATCTACGAAGGCAGAAAAGAGTTTGGCGCCATTGTAAAGCCTGTGCGGAAGTAGGTTGCTTGGTGGATCGGCCGAGCGCACCGGAGAGGCCATGGGGACCCTCCAAGATGGTAGTATGGCGAAGCCAAAGTCAGGCTCGGCGAGGCGCCCTCCTCTGACCCCCAAGCATGGGTCAAACAGGCTCCCGAAGGGAGGAACTGTGTCACCAGCTGAGACCGGGGGAGTGGCGTCAGGTTGTCAAGTCATCCGCACGGCGAAGGATGCGGCGGCGTCATTCGCGCCTCCTCCTGGTCGCGGGCGAAAGGCGTGAGTGGTGGGACCGTTGTGAGGTCGTCCCTGGCCCTGGCGTACCGGAGCTGCTGCTATCCACACCACCTCTGGAGAGTAGAACCATATCGTGGCCGTGGCCTAGGGACATGAACTCTAGACTCCCGAACCAAATGATGGTGGCGAATGGAAGTGGTGGGACGGTGGATTCCATCTGGAAGAGAAGTTGGGAGTTGTTGACACAAAAAGCATCAGATCTATGAACACCTCGGGCTATTACCCAAAGCTCGGTATTCCGGAGGCGTGCCAGTCGATTTGACCAATCAATCGATAAGGATGATAACTAGAACAAACTGAACGAGACGACAGCGATGCGCCCGGACGTCAAGGCTCAGATTGATCAAGGATAACTAGAGCAGAGCTGAACGAGGCAAACAGCGATGCGCCCGGATTGCCAAAGCTCAGAGGTACTCCCACGCGGAACTAGCAAGGATTTGACAGAGATCAGGATGATGCAACCCGTCGAAAGCTTGAAGAACTCGTTAATAGCTATAACTAATGCATAAAAAGGGTAAATTGCGATAAAAGGTAGAATAAGATAAAATTGGTTTGTTTTTGAATTGGATTGTGTTATTTTCCATAGCCCTCGGGCACATATTTATACTCCCGCATGGAGAGTTGTACAAAGACACGGCACATATCCTTTCTAAAACAAACTCCTACTTCTAAGGAAACTGACTCGCGCAGGAGCCAGATAACAATATTTATTTCCTAAACAAACACACCTATTTTAAAGGAAAATAAACGACTCATGCAAGAGTCGGACTCAAACTACTATAATAATACTGGTACAAAACACCAGTTTCCTTATACTTTTCCTCGATGGAAGCTTTCCATCGGCAGACCCCTTCAATCCGCACCTTCCTTCTTTGGCCACTTGTAATCCTCCGCTACCGCCAAGTACTAAGTCACGCCCATCGGCATCGGCAATACTTTCCCGATCGGGAATCGACAGCATCTCTTCGTCGGCAATCGGCAATGAGCCCTTATCGGCAATCGGCAACCATCCTCCATCGGCAATCGGCAAGCCATCGGTGATGACTTCTCATCAGCAATCAGTTTCAGCAAGGCTTCACCAATTAACTTGTCGGCAAAGCTCATCAGCTTCCATCGGCAACCCACTTGGTCTTCCCGCAGCACTTTCTCATCGGCAACATCGGCTCAAAAAATTCTCCCGATGCCGATGGAGAATGGCCACTGACTAGTCAAGCCTTGGCCCATTTGACACGTGTCGAAAAACGGTGTCAACCCATGCCCCCCAGTTTCGGAGCGTATAACTTTACTTGCCGAAATTCTCTCCACTGTAGCCGTTGCTGTAGCCGTTACCCCCGAGATAGGTGTACGGTTTCCTCGATCCCCGCGTGTGGAACTGCAATTTAATAATAAAATCCCTCGATTGTAGTACAAACAGTTACAGACCACCTCGATCACCGTGCGTATCTACCGCGGGCCTCTCCACATTCCTGCACAGTGTGAAACAGAACCCCAAAATACCCCTAAAAGGCTTATAAAAGTTACCGGGATCCACACCGTCCTTTTTACCCGAGCCCATTTTTACTTTCACCTTCCTGCCTTCGTCTTCAACCTTTAGCCGCTGTGAAGAACACAAGCTCAAGCAACAGTACTCCTTCACCATCCAAGGACGAACTACAAGCATCCCTCGTTTCCAATGGCGATCCAAGTCAACATCCCAAAGGTAAGATTCATCCTCCGCCTAATCCACCCTTCTACTGGTTCCTTTTCTCGCATAAATCTGGATTTATCCCCATTCTTTTTCTGATTCGTTCCTCCTTCTTCGAACCCTAGGAACTATACAATAAGGTAGTGATTCCCCTCGCCGGTTCCAACCTTAGCTGCCTAGGTCCAATGGTCAATCCAGACCCCACCTTCATCATTAACGCAGAAACTAACCGGGTACCGCTCAGATCTGAGAGCTTTGATCTAGGACTGTGGAAGGACACATTCCGCTCATGGCCCAAGCCTACTAAGGGATGGAAGAACTGGTACTTGAGAATAATCAAATCACAGCAAGTGTACTGGCAGGAGCGTAATCTGGATCAGTGTGTTAGGCTCTCAATTGCCGACATGGAGAAGAACGAAAACTTAATGATGGCAGCATCATACTTCTAGTCCGATAGTATGAATGCTTTCCTCTTTAGGCATGGACCAGCTACCCCAACCCTTATCGATGTCTACATGCTGACCGGCTTGGACATCACCTCCGCCGATACCTTCACCCTCTTCAACAGAAAAGCCGAGTATAAGATGAATACCCGGAATATCGGCGGTTGGACGGGCTACATCAAGGAGAACCAGAAAACCGGATCAGTAAACCAACGGGAGCATGCCATCTTCCTGAACATGTGGCTGGAGAAGTTTGTCTTTTGTGGCAAAACCGTCGGTCCGACCACTATGCACCTTTCAGCAGCCGAGCTACTTGCCGATGGAACAAGGCTTCCCTTAGGCAGATACCTTCTTGGATCAGTATACCGATTGCTGCATCAAGTGTCCCAGAAGCTACTGCTAGGAGAACCCATTGGCAATCTTGGAGGCCCTTGGTGGTTTGTCAATCTATGGCTGAATGCACACATGCACAAGGCTCTCGAGTTTGAAATATTTGCCCAACAATTTCCGAGGGACATATCAGAATATTACCGATACAACTCGCCCTCCGCTTAACTTTGGAGAGGCTATCATAGTGCTGCCAGGTACCGATGCCGATGTGGAGCACTTCGGCTACTATTTCCAAAAGTTCTACAATGGACTTCCCTCCTCGGAACGGGCCTGGTGGCCATATCTTGACGAACACAACCAGTTCCCGTTGCTGTTCAACTTGTCTGACATGAGCTTGCCTGAGAACCAAGCAATCATGAGAGCCAGCATCACTCCCCGAGCCATCCCAGTGAATATCTTTGGATCTGGGAAGAATGCTTCACCATCCTATGAGTTTTACTACCCATCGGCAGCAGCGAGACAATTGGCATTTGGCCAACTGCCGATCAAGCTCTGCTTCTCCAAAGTAGTAAGACCTAGGCAGACAATCTCCAGTAATCTGGACTGGAATAAAATCATCAGCCTTCCTGCCGATGCCGATCTGTCAGACCTTGACTTGTCTTCCTGGTCGCCAACGTCCTTCATCACCAACGAGTTCAAGTCTTGGTGGCAAGAGTGGAAGTGCCAGTTACTCGCCAAGTCTTCGCACTATTATCGGCACTTGATCGACGTCGATTACATCATCCCCGACGACGCAGTAAGTCTGCTATCCGATGTACTTTCATTACTTTATTTGTCATCGGTATCAACACCTAACTCCTTTGCACCTTTGCGCCTGACAGGCCGATGATCCAGTCCCCACAACGAGTAAAAGTGGTAGACCTTTTAATCTTCGGATAATGGGCCCTGTATTGATCATCGGCAATAAAGCTCCGACGTTGGCCGCCTTCACGCCTCAACAGGTACCCACGCCGACACCTACAAAAGCTCAGGTTACATTGGCTGCCGCTATTGCCTTGATGCAAATTTATGCAGTAAACTCATCTTTACTTATACCGATTACATGTTGTTTCATCGGCAACATTTATCTTGTATAACTCGTTTTGTATTCAGGCGCTATGGTCATCGGCATCTGCTTCCAGCAGGAAAACACCTTCTAGCCCGGTTGCCGATGCCCCCCGGTCTTCAAAGCGGGTCGGCTCCCCTGCCGCTGCACCGACGAAGAAGAGGCGCTTGAGGTTGGCTTCTCCTCCACCATCGGCTCCAACTGCGCCATCAACTGCCGATGTGCAAACAGCAGGACCGCCTCTAGTTCCAGTCGCACCACCCACCAGCGGGTCGTTGGCAGAGCCTCCATCGGCTTCCGTGCCTGATCAGCCGATGGATGACGTCCCCGACCAGGAGACAGCAGCTGCTGCAACAACCGAAGCGGCCTCGGCATCGGTACCGACGGGGCTCAATGAAGAAGCAGCACCCGCCGTAGCAGCGGAGGTAGCATCAGCATCGGCACCGTCAGCCGATGGAAGCAGCGCCGATAATAACACCACTGGCGGTGCCGACTCCTTCTCTGGCTCAATCATCGGCATCTGCGGCCATCGTCCACGATGAAGCTGGACCATCCAGCATACCAAGTCCCAGGCAGGAGATTTGCTTTAAGATGGTAAGTTAAATCACCCTAAAGTTTTCAGTACAATTTTCCGTTTGGCAAACTCTAACTCCTGTTTTCAGGCCCAGGATTCTCCAGACAGTCTCTTCTCCTACAGCTTGAACCCTCAGGACGAAGATGAACGCCCAAGCCGCATTCGAGCAGACAGTCTATTCTCCTTCGCAGTCGACGTCCCCGATGATGAGGAAGAGGAAAGCTCCGTCCCAGCTCTATTGGCAGAAATCAAGTCCAGACTTGAAGAACTGCTCTCCTTGCTGCTGCAAGACACATCTCAACTCGTCCAGGACTCATCGGCAGCAAGGATTACATTCAAGGATATCCAAAGCCATCTTTCCGCCGATGCAGCAGAAGCCCTTCTCCAGGCAACCTTCCTTGACATCAAGCAGATCCAGTACCAGAGGCTTACTCATCGCATTGCCGATAGAGCTGCCCAAGCCAAGAGCGAGGAAGAGAAGCTCAAATTCAAACTCCTTGCCGATGAGAAGCACAGAAGCATTGGTCAAGCAAAAGTCTCCATCGGCAACCTTGACCAAGAAATCTCCCGACTGTCGGCAAGGAAGGAGGAGCTACTGGCGGAGCTGCAAAAGGTTGAGGGGGATCTAACGGCTGCCAACCAGCAAAAGACCCAACTGTCCGATTCCATCGGGGTCTTGCAGCAAGAAAGAGACCATAATGCCCGACAAGCCATCCTATGGAAGAAGAAAATCAAGCCGGTTGAGGGCTCTGCCGATGCCGACGCCAAGGAGATGGATGAAATAGAGCAAATTCGCCTGCGTGCGATATCAGTTATCCACTCCTTACTGCAATGTCTGTTGTATCAGCAAGGATGTAACTTGATACTTGATCTCGACTTGTAATATAATGCCAGTTTGTTTTCACTGATGTTTTTATAATTTTTCTTTTCATCGGCATTCGACTGAGCACTATGCATCTACCCATATGCTAGGGTAATATCTTTTTAAGTATTTGCCGTTGATCGCCCTAGAAAATGCCACTCCTTCGAGAGTTTCCAAAATGTACGCATTACCAGGAGCAGACTGTTTTATCCGATAAGGACCTTCCCAATTAGGGGACCACTTCCCAAATTTAGAGCTCTTAGTCCCAATCGGTAAAATCAACTTCCAAACCAAATCGCCATCGGCAAATTCCTTCACCTTTACTTTCTTGTCATACCATCGGACAACCCTCTTCTTGTTCTCTTCAATACTAATTAATGCCCTCAACCGATGACCTGCCAAATCTTCTAACTCATCTTTCATCAGACTAATATAATCATCGGTCGTCAACTGATCCTGAAAAGATAATCGCCTAGAACCAGTTTTAATTTCCCAAGGTAGGACAACATCGTGCCCATAAACCAACTGATACGGCGAGACCTTAGTTGCACCATGACAAGCCATCCGATATGACCACAAAGCTTCGTTTAATACCATGTGCCACCTTCTAGGGTTTTCCTCAATCTTGCGCTTTATAAGCTTAATGACTCATTTATTTGTCGCTTCAGCTTGACCATTAGCTTGAGCATAATAAGGAGAAGAATTTAACACCTTGAAACCCATGCTAGCAGCAAAGTCATCAAACTCTCCCGATGTGAACATGGTCCCTTGATCGGTAGTAATGGTCTGAGGAATACCAAATCGGTAAACGATGTGCTCCTTAACGAAATCCACCATGTTTGCCGATGTCACCTTCTTCAAGGGGATTGCCTCAACCCATTTGGTGAAGTAATCGGTAGCAACAAGTATGAACTTGTGCCCCTTGCTCGACGGCGGATAAATTTGGCCGATGAGATCAATAGCCCATCCTCTGAACGGCCAAGGCTTGATTATAGGATTCATTGCCGATGCAGGTGCTCTTTGCACATTACCAAACTTTTGACAGTCCTGGCACCCTTTGAAATAATTGAAGCAATCTTCAAGGATTGTCGGCCAATAATATCCATTCCGCCTAATCATCCACTTCATCTTGAATGCCGATTGATGCGCTCCACATACGCCCTCATGGATTTCACCCATCAGCTCTTTTGATTCCTCTTTGCCGAGACATCTAAGCAAAACTCCAACTGTCCGGTAATACAACTCATTATCGAGGAGCACATACTTAGTAGCTTGGAACCTTAGACGCCTTTCGACTTTCCTGGATAGATCCCTCAAGTAATCGGCAATCTCTTTTTTCCAGTCATCGGCAACTGTTACCGATGTCATGACTTCTTGAATCGGCTGATATCCCGAAGCATTCTGTGCTAGCCGATTGGCCTCTTCATTATGCAACCTTGGAATGTGCTCAAGGCGGTATTCTTTGAACTCTTTCAACAACTGCAAACACCGCTCATGAACAGCAATCAAAACTTCACTTCGGCACTCATACGTCCCGATCAATTGGTTGATCACCAACATAGAATCGCCGAAGGTTTCAACAACATCGGCACACACTTCCCTGAGTAACTCCAACCCCTTAAGTAAAGCCTAGTATTCAGCCTGATTGTTTGTTGAAGTAGCAACAATCGACAACGAAATCTCGTACCTCTGTCCTCGGGGTGAAATCAAGAGAATACCGATACCTGCTCCATCCTTGCATGTAGACCCATCAAAGAATAAAGCCCAAGGAGCAATCTCAACAAAGCTCACCATATTGCAGTGCTGAGTAACAAAATCGGCCATCACCTGACCCTTAATAGCCTTAGCCGATTCATACCTCAGGTCAAACTCTGACAGTGCCAAAATCCACTTACCGATTCGTCCACTCAAAATCGGCATCGAGAGCATATACTTGACCACATCATCTTTGCAGACAACAGTGCATTCGACCGACAGTAAATAATGCCTTAATTTAATGCAAGAGAAATATAAGCATAAGCACAACCTTTCTATGGCCGAATACCAGGTTTCAGCATCCACCAATCTTCTGCTCAAGTAATATATTATACGTTCCTTCCCTTCAAACTCTTGAATTAAGGCTGATCCGATAACACCGTCATCGGCAGACAAATATAACCTGAAAGGCTTCCCGTGTTGAGGTGGAACCAAGACTGGAGGATTCACCAAGTATTTCTTAATCTGCTCTAAGGCTGACTGTTGCTCTTCTTTCCATGTAAACTCTTGATCGGCTCTCAACTTCAACAGAGGACTAAAAGACTTAATATTACCAGATAGATTGGATATAAATCTCCTAATGAAATTAATCTTGCCGATCAGAGACTGCAACTCAGTCTTGTTGGTGGGAGCAACCACCTTGTTAATTGCATCAATAGACTTTCTGCCGATTTCAATGCCTCTCTGATGCACAATGAAACCCAGAAACTGCCCTGCCGACACACAAAATGCACACTTGTTAGGATTCATCTTTAACCCATGCTCCCTGGTACACTCCAATATTTTCCGCAAATCGGCAAGATGCTTTCTAAAGTCTCCAGACTTAACCACCATGTCATCAATGTAGATTTCAACTATCGTACCGATGTACTTATGAAAGATAAAATTCATCGCCCTCTGATAAGTAGCACCGGCATTTTTCAAGCCAAAAGTCTTGGATATGTCTTCTTCAGCCATGAATATTTGATTATACCCAGCATTACCATCCATGAAGCTAATAATCCGATGTCCAGCAGCAGCGTCGATCAGTAGATCGGCAACGGGCATCGGGTAGCCATCCATCGGCGTAGCCTTGTTAAGGTTCCTGAAATCAATGCACACACGAAGTTTTCCATTCTTTTTATACACAGGAACCACATTAGAAATCCAATCAGCATTGCCGAATAAATCCAGCTTCGATCAACTTGGTAATCTCAGCCTTAATATCGGGTAAGATAGTAGGATTGCATCGGCGTGCCGGCTGTCGATGTGGCTGGAAACCAGACTTGATGGGTAACCGATGTTCAACTATCGATCGGTCTAAACCAAGCATCTCTGTATAATCCCAAGCAAAACAATCTTTATTCTCTTTCAATAAATCGGTTAACTGCTGCTTACATTGGGAATCTAACTTAGCACTAATAAAAGTAGGCCTAGGTTTACTACCATCGCCGATGTCGATCTCGAGCAAATCATCGGCAGACGTAAAGCCCTGCCCCAATTTTCCGTCATCGGCGAACTGATCCATTAAGACTCCTCCTCAAGACCAACTACTTGGATCGGCTTGATGCGGTAATCGGCAACTTTGAGGAACTCTTTATCCCAGGCTTCGCCAGATATACACCTGGTCTGCTTATAAGTGTCCAACTCTGCCGATGCAATAGTAGATGGGGCTTCACCGCGGATGACTTCAATTCTGTCCCCGATCCACTGTACCAGGCTCTGATGAATAGTAGAAGGGATACAACAATTAGCATGGATCCAATCCCTTCCGAGGAGCAAGTTGTAAGTGCCTTTGCCGCTGATCACAAAGAACGTTGTCGGCAAAGTCTTACTGCTGATGGTTAAGTCAACACATACGACTCCCATGGTGGTTGACACATTGCCTTCGAAGTCCTTGAGCTTCATGTCGGTCTCGACCAAGTCCTGATCACCTTTGCCAAGCTTTCTGAACACGACATAGAGCATTATATTGATCGATGCACCACCATCCACTAGCATCTTGGTCATCGGCTGACCATCCACTTTGCCCTTAACAAACAGAGCCCTTAAGTGCTGCCTCTCATCATCGGCAGGCCTTTCAAAGATAGCCGTCATCGGATCCAGCACCAGTTGTGCCATATCGGCAGTCTCTTCATCATCGCTAACGGGCGCCATGAACTCCATCGGCAACATGACAACCATGTTTATATTTGCCGATGGGTCCCTGTCCTTACGCTTCGGCCTCCATTGCTTCTCTCCCGAGGGTTCTGCACTGTCATACAGGTCGTCGCGGCGCTGGCGTTGAATCCTCCTCTTCTAGGTCTTAGTCAAACCCTTAGGGCACCATGGAGGAAGCTTGGTCTTCCAGACGGGTTGGTGCTGCTTCTCTCCGCTTACATCAGCACTTCTTCCGATGTTGGAATCTCTGGAGAATATCTCCTCGTCGGGCACTCTAGCATTGGCCATCTCCTCCAGCTCTCCTTGATCAACACGCCTGCCAAGCCGATCATGGGCACTGAGCTTGCCCCCCGGTCGGTCATGTGCCTATTTGTTCTCTCTGAGCGGCCTGGCGTACCTGGGTGTCTGATCATCAAAACAAGGTCTCTTACCTGACCGATCGGCTGTGTAGTACCCATTGCACTCTGGACAGTTATCGGCAGTGGGCAGCTTGATGCCTTCCTCCCAACAATGAACGAAGAAGGGACACCTCCAGTGGTCTTTATGTCGAAGCCATTCCCGATGCTCTTCTTCTTCTTCTTCTTCTTCTTGTCGATACCGTTCCTCACGTGATTGTCGATGATATCGCCTTAGCTGTTTGTGAGTGATAACCACCCCAGGAGCCCTGTTGGTGCTGTTACCTTCATCGGCAACCTCCTTGCCCTTTCTTTCATCGGCAAACCTCCTTGCGTCGTGCTCGGACACTTGGCAGTTAGGGTCTACCGATGAATTCCTTCTGGCAGCTTCCGATGTCAGCACTTTGGTTTTTTCGCTGATTTCCACCATATTGTTGGGGAACGGGTGCTGATCTATCTTCATCGGTTTTTGGACTTTAGCATTTTCGAACTTAATACGCCCAGACTCAATCTCCGACTGCAACTGCTGCCTGAATACTTTGCAGTCATTGGTACTATGTGAGGTTGCATTATGCCACTTGCAGTACCTAATCTTCTTGAGCTCTTCGGCCGACGAAATCACTTGGTTGGGCGCCAACTTGATTCGCCCCTCTTGCAGCAACAAGTCAAACATCCTATCGGCCTTGGTGATGTCGAAGGTGAACCTCTTAGTCTCCTTTTGGCCGAACGGACAAGACACAGGCTTCTTATCCTTCACCCATTCGGCCGCGTCGACGTTCAGCTCTTCATCCGATCCGGAATCTTCTTCTTTCCCGATGAAGGTCACCTTCTTGTTCCACGTCTTTCTGGGCTCAAAGGCTTTGATATCCTGATCGGCAATCCTCTGCACCAGGTGACTTAGGCTCTCAAACTCTTGGGACGCATATTTGTCCTTGATGTGCGGCAGTAACCCCTGGAAGGCCAAATCTGCTAGTTGCCGATCATCAAGCACCAGACTATAGCACTTGTTCTTCACGTCCCGCAGTCTCTGCACAAAACTCTCTACCGATTCGTTGTTGCGTTGCCTCATTTTGACCAAATCGGTAAGCTTCTTCTCATGTATGCCAGCAAAGAAGTACTTGTGAAATTGCCTCTCCAGATCGGCCCATGTAATTATAGAATTTGGAGGCAACGATATGAACCATGTGAATGCCGATCCGGACAATGATGAAGAGAACAATCTCACCCTTAATTCCTCCCTGCTGGCAGCTTCTCTGCACTGGATAATGAAGCGGTTGATGTGCTCCATTGTTGACGTGTCGTCTTGGCCGGAAAACTTGGTAAAATCGGGCACCTTGTACCGATTTGGAAGGGGAATCAAGTCATATGCAGGAGGGTACGGAGTCCGATAGGAGTATGTGTTGACCTTGGGCCTGATGCCGAATTGCTCTTTCATGACTTCGGCAATCTTACCGACCCAGTACGCGTCCTGCTCTTGCCGACTCATTGGCTGATTGTCGACTGGTGGAGTCGGCTGACGCGCCTCTTGAAGATGTGCAGTAGTCGCGGGCGCATCACCAGTCATCTGCACACTATGCATCGGTTGACTTACCGATGGATAGTTTGGCATACTTGGCGGAGTTGGCTGAACCGTCACATTCATCGGTTGCTGTACCGATGGTCCGCTCTGAGTGTAAGCTGGGCCTCCATAATAATACATCGGCGCGCCAGGCTGCTGAGCCAGCGGCTGGTTGACCCATCCAGAATTGTAAGGCATCGACATATGACTTACCGATGGCTGATAGCTGACCGGAGCGTGCGGCTCTTGAATTCTAGAGCAATTAATCACCAGATTACCTTGGGGAATCGATACTCCAGCTTGAGAATTTGCCGCCAGAGATTGACTGTCGGTGGTTATAATATGTTGCATCGGCACAGAGCTTGCCGATGGTGGCATCAGAGGTATCTTAGAGATTACTTGGAGATCATCTGATGGCACTTGTATGGTCGGAGCAGGCGCAGAGTTGTGCATCATATGAGCCATCGGCTGTGACTGTGTTGCCAATGCCGTAGAATTCCTCCAGGCTGAACTATCTCCCTGCGCCAGATTAGAACCAGCGTACAGATTCGGAGGCATACCGTATCCCCACCAGTTAGCAGGGGCTGGTCCTGAAGTTGCCGACGCGGCCAGATCTGTGTTGAACTTGGTGAAGTCGCCAGCGTTCGGTCTTGGTGATGTAGCCACATCGGCAGACGATTCCACAGGGGTGGAAGACGCCATTCGGGCCGCCGATGGGCTTGCAGATGCCAATCCAGGTTGATGGTACGCTGGACCGACATATCGCGGTAAATGCCCTTCTTTGAATGTTTGTGCGAAGGCATTGTAGACAGTATTGGACAGCACGCTGGAGTGGTTAATCAATGCCTGATTTACAACAGTATTAACCATCTCTTGTAGCTTACCAGGGTTGGCGTCGAACGTGACCTGTCGTGGCAACGACGAATCCTGCTTCTGAATTGCTTCGCCGCTCCTGCTGAGGCTGAAGGACTTGAGATACAGCTGCTTGTATTCCTCCATAGCCCGCTCCATGGCCTGCTTCTGATTGTCTCTCAGATCGGCCTCAGAGACTTCAATGACATTCCTCTGGTTGACATCGGCGTGATCACCCATGCCGAATGCGTAGATTTGTATAATCATGTCCCACCGAGCGTGCCAAAAGAGGTGTTGGCACAAAAAGCGTCAGATCTGTGAACACCTCGGGCTATTACCCAAAGCTCGGTATTCCGGAGGCGTGCCAGTCGATTTGACCAATCAATCGACAAGGATGATAACTAGAACAAACTGAACGAGACGACAGCGATGCGCCTGGACGTCAAGGCTCAGATTGATCAAGGATAACTAGAGCAGAGCTGAACGAGGCAAACAGCGATGCGCCCGGATTGCCAAAGCTCAGAGGTACTCCCACGCGGAACTAGCAAGGATTTGACGGAGATCAGGATGATGCAGCCCGTCGAAAGCTTGAAGAACTCGTTAATAGCTATAACTAATGCATAAAAAGGGTAAATTGCGATAAAAGGTAGAATAAGATAAAATTGGTTTGTTTTTGAATTGGATTGTGTTATTTTCCATAGCCCTCGGGCACATATTTATACTCCCGCATGGAGAGTTGTACAAAGACACGACACATATCCTTTCTAAAACAAACTCCTACTTCTAAGGAAACTGACTCGCGCAGGAGCCGGATAACAATATTTATTTCCTAAACAAACACACCTATTTTAAAGGAAAATAAACGACTCATGCAAGAGTCGGACTCAAACTACTATAATAATACTGGTACAAAACACCAGTTTCCTTATACTTTTCCTCGATGGAAGCTTTCCATCGGCAGACCCCTTCAATCCGCACCTTCCTTCTTTGGCCACTTGTAATCCTCCGCTGCCGCCAAGTACTAAGTCACGCCCATCGGCATCGGCAATACTTTCCCGATCGGCAATCGACAACATCTCTTCGTCGGCAATCGGCAATGAGCCCTTATCGGCAATCGGCAACCATCCTCCATCAGCAATCGGCAAGCCATCGGTGATGACTTCTCATCGGCAATCAGTTTCAGCAAGACTTCACCAATTAACTTGTCGACAAAGCTCATCAGCTTCCATCGACAACGCACTTGGTCTTCCCGCAGCACTTTCTCATCGGCAACATCGGCTCAAAAATTCTCCTGATGCCGATGGAGAACGACCACTGACCAGTCAAGCCTTGGCCCATTTGACACGTGTCGAAAAACAGTGTCAACAGGAGTTGATCGACACGCAAAGCCCCCCGACCTGGCGCGCCAACTGTCAGTGTTTCGACCCAGGGGGTCGATCACCAACCAGTAAATTTGTTTATTGTGTGTTCCCTCTCCCAGATGTGATGCAAGAAGAACACAATATTTATCCTGTTTCGCGCAAAGAAGGCCCTATGTCCAGCGGGGAAGGTGATGGAATATGAGGTTGCTACGCTAGCCGGAAAACAAAACTTTTCGACCTCATAAACTAGGATCTACTGCTAATTACAGGTTATGGGATTACCACTAGACGCGCAGGTGCAGCGGAAGACGACTTGATGTAGTCGTGTGCGTCGCAGCAGGCAGTGCAGTTGCGTGGTCGTCCGTCTCAACGTCCCCTTCGCGCGGTTCGTCCTTGTGCTCCAGATGCAGCACCTCCGAGGAATCCCACACGTGCAGGGAGGAAGCGTTGCGCCTTTGGACTGCTAGGTCCGCGAGGAGCAAAAGGCGCGAGCATGGGGAGGCGACGGCGGCTACCAAAAGGCGTGGATCAATATCGCCCCGCGCCCACCTCTTGCTTATATAGGCGTCCTGACGAGCTCCCACGTTGGAGGCCCATTAGTAACCCTAAACCTAGTCTAATTCGGGTCCAACCCGAATTAGGCTTCCAGCCCTTTAAGCGTGCGACCCTATGGGCTCACGCATACATAGACATGGCCCAAGTACTCTTACTCGACCAATAGTTGATAGCGGCCTCTAGCAAGGTGTGTCAACTCCTATGCATACGCTATGATCATATCAGACGAACCACTATGACCATGTACAAGTTATTCCCATTGCCACTCGATATATGGTTCAACTCGTGGGTTAACACTTAACCCAAGCACGGCCATGCATTTGTTGATCCAATCACATGAGTGATCCAGTGATATCTCTCTCACAGAGAGAGGGGCAAATTCCATCTTGATTGTCTATGTCTCACAGCATGTTTCCCGACCACCCAATGACCACCTTTATAACTACCCAATAACGGAGTAGCGTTTGATAGTCCCTAAGTAGATCGTTTCACATCTTGAGTACATACCACAATCTCAGGTCTAAGGACATAACGTACATGACATGAATAGAGACTTTCTCTTGTTGGGTTAGTCCAGCCTACATGTCTCACATGTGCCCACATTATTAGTTTGACATCTCCATGTCTATGACTTGTGAAACATAGCCATCAACTAATACATGTGCTGGTCTAATATTCAAGTGTGCTCTTACAAGAATGCCGACCAGGGACAACTTTTAGAATAACCATTCAGGTAATTGAGTTCCACAAACAATTCACACAATCGTCAATCAATACTCGTTGTCTATAATGGATATTCAAAGAACACTTTATTAATCATGGATACAATCGGAATATAATCATCTACATGATTAGCTCTAGGGCATATTCCTAACAGAAGGAAGGATTGTATTATCTTGCACCGAAATGCTCGTACAGGGGGAGTACAAGTTGGCTTACACGGACGAAATCAGGGGGGGTCGAGGCCTAAGGCTAGGCGGGCTATCCTAGGTGGCTCGGTTGATTGCTTCAGATGTTGATCAAGCAATCATTGGTTTGTGTTGTGTTCGGATATGGCTCTCTGTTGCGTATGCTAGCGAGCTTGCTGCGAGTGCAAATGGGTGTTGCTTAGATGGTTGCAAGTGCGAGCAGATATCTTGTTGTTCTCTCTTCTTTCCTACTATCCCAGCGTCCCCTTTTATAGACTAAGGGGAGGCTTGAGAGCACAGGAGCCCTAGTTCGTATCGGTATGGGAGGCGCGTCCATGGCACCATGCTTACGATGGGACGTCGATTGCTGTAGCGGCATGCTCTTCCTGTCCTTCCGGTGCTCCGGGGCATGGTGATGGCAGACTGGTCGCTGCCGAACTACATGGCGTGGAACGATTGGTCTCCTGTAGACGGGTGCGAGCTTCGCAGTTGAAGCGGGACGGAGCAGACGGGTTCCATGCCGCAGTGGTTGGAGATGAGGGTCGAGCCCCGGATCGAGGAGTATCGAGACCTGCATGATCCTGATGCATCCCCGAAAACACGGTCGAGGGCTGTCCCATTCAAGATTCGAGGGGGTGCTTTCGGCCTCCGTACTCAAGGCGTGGCTACAGTGGCCGCACGATCGACGGATAACCCGGGTATGGGTGATGAGTTGATGGATTTGACCGAGGTACCCGGTGCCCATGGCGTTAGGCGGGAGCAGGTAACAGCATGGGATCCCCTTTACCCCATACTGGGAGTAGGTGAGCTGATCGGGCCTCCTGATCGTGGGGCATTCAATCGACCCCCTGTCCGTCGCTCGAGGGGTTGAGGTCGAGGGGGATTCGATCGATCCCTCTTCCGTCACTCGAGGGGTCGAGGTAGAGGGGGATTCGATCGTCCCCTCGTCCATCACTCGAGGGGTCGAGGTAGAGGGGGAATCGATCGATCCCTCTTCCATAGCAGATCCTGCTCACTGTCTCTCCAGTAATGGACCGGCCCATGACCGGTCATGCTTGATGGGGAGGTAGGATGGCTTTTGGATTTTGCCTGGATATTAAGCACTAGATCATCATGGATTAGGGTACCCCTTACCTTTGTACCCGACACCTACATCCACGATCCACCACATTTGGGGAGAAATAAACTTAAAATTGCATGTCAACCAATTTCTCCACCGTGCAAAGTGTGTGCCATAAAAAATGTGTGGACACTCAACATCTAGCCCATAAGCCGCCATCCTCTCGGGTCGGTAAAGACCACAAATGGGAGACCAAGCTTTGATACCATGTGAAGGGTCGAGATGGCGGACTAGACGGGGGGGGGGGGTGAATAGTCCTTTCTAAAACTTAAGCGCAATGGCCAACCGAAAAAAATGCGGAATTAAAACTATCGGTCTAGCTAAGACTACACCCCTCTATCTATAACTTTAACACCTAGCAAAAGATCCTAATTGGGCTCACTAAGGTGCAAAGCTAGGGAGAGCTCACCTAAACAATTCTAGGTTGCAAGGTCACACAAACCTAAGCAACTAGTACTCTAAGCACAACGGGAGCTCCTACTCATACTAGTAAGCAAAGCACAAAGCACCTAAGCTCACTAGCAATGCTCTCTAGCAAGACTACACAAGTCAACTAGAGATCTCAACTTACTTAGCTACACAAACTAAGCAATGTGACTAACAAGGCTACTCAAGCCAATTAGCCACGCAAGAGCTACTTCTATGCTACACAAGCTAGAAGGTAACTAGGCAAGCCACACAAGCTAAACTAGTTACAAGGGCAACAAACTACCACTAGCACAAGTATAAGAAAGTAAATACAAGCTAGTGAATCGAAGAATGCAGACCACCGAGAAGAGTAGACAAGGTTGACACGGTGATTTTTCTCCCGAGGTTCACTTGGTTGCCACCAAGCTAGTCCTCGTTGTGTCGACCACTCACTTGGTGATTCGGCGGATAATAGGCGTTCACAAGCCTAGCCCACTCACTAGGGCGCCGCCAGAATCTACCCACAAGTGAGGGTAGCTCAATGACACGCTCAAATAGAGTTGCTCTTCGCGATCCCCGCGGGCCGAGCACAATACCCCTCACAAAGCACTTCTCTGGAGCGCCACACAATCTTCTTGCGCGCTTCGACGGAGCCTCAAGCCACCAAGCCGTCTAGGAGGTGGCAACCTCCAAGAGTAACAAGCACCACCGGCTTGCAACATGATCACCTAGTGCCACACGAAGCTATCTCTCAAAGCAATGCACTAGAGATCACTCTCTCACTCAATCGGATGAACACTATCAAGTATGAGTGAGTTAGAGGGCTTCCAAACCAAGCACACTATGGGCAACACATGCCAAAGGTGCTCAACCAGCCCCAAGGGCCGGCCAAGGGCTATAAATAGCCTCCCCATCGAAACTAGCCGTTTTCCCCCAACAATGGGCTTCCTGCAGAGGGTCCGGACGCACTCAACAGTGTGGGTCTAGACCATGCCGCGCGCGTCTGGACTCCTGCCCGTTTAAAACTTCCCATTGGTGCGCTCACCAATCGCCGCCACGCGTCTCCGGATGCGACCAATAGTGCGGTGCGGGTCCGGACTATCACTCGCCGCGTCCGGACTCCAGCAGAGAGCTCCCCGAGAGACAATTTCATCCGGACGCGAGTCCGGAGTCCATCGTCCGGATCTCCATGATCAGCACAGGACAGACAGGGGTTGGGCGACCGGACGCACCGCCAATGGTCTGGACCGCCATAGCCCCTGCGTCCGGACTCAGCGTCCGGACTCACAAACACAGCAGAGCCTAGGGTTTGGTTCCGGACCCATTCACCGATGGTCCGGACACCTAAAAGCCCTAGCGTCCAAAGCTGTTTCTTCAGCCCAGACTCCTCCCTTCTTCTTCCTTTGCTTCTCAAGTGCCAACACAAATGTGATCACCACCTTGTGCATGTGTGTTAGCATTTTCACAATCATTTTTCAAAGCATTTTCACTTGCTCTCACTGCGCCGCTCGATCCTAATGCATCGCAATGTTAGATCGCTCAAGTGGCACTAGATAACCGATATGCAAACAAGTTTGCCCCTCTTGATAGTACGGCTATCTATCCTAAACTCGGTCATAAACTTCTCTACACACCAATGACCGGTGAAATGGAAATGCCCTATGGTTATACCTTTTCCTTGCGCATTCCATTCCATCTCCTTCTCCAATATTGATGCAACACATGCACCAACCAAACACCAAATGATATGATCCACTCCATATCATCACGTGACCGTATTGGTTCATCGATCTTGACCTCACTTGCTCTTCACCGTTGCGTTGGTCCATCGGCGCCAAGCATCACTCACTTGCCCTTCACACTTGCAACCGGTCCATCAAGCCAAGCCTCATCTTGATCTTCTCCACCTTGGTCACATGACTCCATGTCATGTTTCATGTGCAATTAAGCTCCTTCATCACACAATCACCTGTGAACTAATCTCCTGTGTATATATCACTTAAACACATATTAGTTCACCTAAGTTGTCACTCAATTACCAAAATCACACAAGGACCTTTCAGTGGCCCAAGGACCAGACGTTAATACAGGGGGTGCTACCTTCAAGCTGTAGCTAGCTTTGATCAACCTAGTGCAGGCCAACCCTTTTAGCGGGAAGTCCCATGAGGATGCTAATGCACATCTCCAACACTTCTTGGAGGTAAGTGACACCATTTCCATTAAGAATGTTGCATCAGATATCATTCGTCTCCGCCTTTTCCCATTCTCATTACTCGGGAAGGCGAAACAATGGTTCTATGCTCATTCTGAGGAAGTTGCCACTTGGGAGAAATGTACTGACGCCTACCTCAAGAAGTTCTTTCTAATTGACAAAACCACTGCTCTTCGTGGAAGAATTTTTAGCTTCCAACAACAAGCGGACAAGACTATTCCCGAAGCCTAGGAACGTCTCCAGGAGTACATTCAGGGATGTCCTCATCATGGAATCCAAGATTGGCTCCTGATTCAAGGCTTCTACTATGGGCTAACGCAAATAGCTCGTAGTCACCTTGATGCTGCCACAAGAGAAGCATTCATTTCACTCAACGTCACACAAGCAAAAGATCTCATTGAAAAGATGGTGATGAATCAAGGATGTAAAGATGAAAAGCTCCAAGTCAACAAAAAGAGTGCAGAAACTATTCATGAAGTAAGTGCACTCTCCACAAAGATGGATCTCTTGATGAAGAAACTCGAAGAACAAACCAATTTCAAGAAGGATAGAGAAGCCATCCAACACTACGCCTCCACATGGGCTAACAAGGCAGAACAATGGTGTGAGGTGTGTGTGGTGGAAATCATTCAGGAAACAACTGCCCCGAAACCAATGAAGGCGTGAGCTTCATCAACAACAATGAAGATTGACCTCAACAATCGGGATCAAAGCCACGACCCTTCTATCAAGGTAATGAAGGTAAGATCTTTAATAATTTTAATCAGCCTTCATTTAAAGATCTTGTCTTAAGCCAAGCTAGGATTAATGAAAGTCTAAACAATAAACTAGCTGCTAATGATAAGACCCTTGAAACCTTAAACAATAAAATGGATGACTTTTCTTCTGTTGTAAAGAATCAATTGAATTTCAATAACATGATAGAAAGAAAACTTTCTCAATTGATATCTTCTGCTTCATATTTTGGTAATTCTAAAAAAGTTTCTAGTATAAATGCAGTGACCACGAGAGGGAGTAAGACCACTCGCGATCCACCATATCCTAACACTTTAGACAAAACAACAAGAAAAGAGAAAGAAGTTGAAGCAAAAGAACAACATGAAAGCCGAGGAAGAAGAACTTGCACCACCCAGGACCCTGTCAGGTTCCATGGGAGAACGGTCCCACATGAGTACTATGACACAAACATACTACTACCTTTCCCGCACAAGCCTAGAAGACAATCAACAGACGAGCACTTCAGGAAATTTGTTGAGGTAATCCATCAATTATATGTCCATATTCCCCTACTTGATGCAATGCAGGTCCCGACCTATGCCAAGTATTTGCGGACTATCCTCAACAACAAAAGGCCGTTACCCACCACCGAAGTCATCAAGTTAACAGAGGAGTGTAGCGCAGCTATACTCAACCAGCTTCCATTAAAGAAGAAGGACCCAGGGTGTCCTACCATTGATTGCTCCATCGGGACTCAACAATTCGAGCATGCACTCTGCGACTTGGGAGCAAGTGTCAGCGTCATGCCAAAGGTAGTGTTCGATAAACTAAGTCAAACTACTTTGTCCCCTACACCAATGTGTCTGCAGCTGGCGGATCAATTGATTCGCTACCCTGCGGGGATTGCTGAAAATATTCCCGTCAAGATATGAGAATTTTTCATCCCCGTGGATTTTGTGGTGTTGGATATGGAAGTAGACAAGAAGACCCCACTCATCCTAGGAAGACCATTCCTCAGCACTGCAAATGCACATATCGATGTGGGAGCTGGAGAAATTCAATTCAACATCATGGAACCCAGGAGATATTCCACTTCACGCCAAAAATCGAGAAATGCTCCATAGTCAAGGTATTTGAAATCGATCCTTATGTTAATTATACTTACCTGACAAAAGTGAAGCAACAACCTTGGGCGAAACCCAAACGGGTATGACGAAAGAAGGTGATCAAGCCATGCATCGCTCCACCTCCAAAACCACGTCAGCAAATTCGACGAGCAAGTGAGGAGGACGACCCTACTCCAAATAATTGAAAGCACGACTTCTCGAAAAGGTAAGTTTTCTCTTTCACTTTCTTTTAAATTCCTAAAATCTCTTCATTGCATAATCATTTCTTTTAATTAGTCTCAAAACACAATCATGCTCAATCATAATAAACTTTGAAATTCAATTTAACCCATAAAACTTTTAATCATGTTCATCCACGAAAGTTGCATTGCATTTTAATTAGTGTAAGTAGGTTAGTGTCACAAAACCAGGTCCTTTAGAGGACATGGTTGGGTCGGCCGACCAGGCCCATGGACCCCCATCCTATTGCTTTCCTTGCCTCGAGATGCCTTGCATGAGTTTGAGCAAAGCCAGCAACCAGACCACAAACAGTGATCGGCCGACTGGGCCATCACTCTACTCTCCCTTTCTTTCTCTCGTATTCAGATTCCATTCAAGAAAGAGGAAAGAAATGCTGCCAAAAGCCTGTGGTAGTCAGACAAAATGGTGACCTTTCTATAATTTCCTTGCCTCCCACCATGCTTCCACTCACACATCACAAAAAATCATGCCATCCTTGGATACTCCACGAGAGGCATCCTGGCAAGAGGATTTCACTAATCACTATGATCCAATGCACCACTCTTTTCTTACAAACATCAGAAGACCACAATCACCATACCGCTTCTCTAAATAATCATATACCTTCTCATCATTCATTACGAGAAGCGTATCACCAATCACTAGGAGCCATACTCTCCCATCATCCCCATAACTCCTTGATCATGGAACATCAACAAATGACCATGCCATTCATCCCTTCTCTCTAATCACTCAAGGCCAAAGGAGCAAGCATCTTTGGCTATTTAGCTAGCATGGCCAAATAGCTCATGTCATCTCCTTGCCCCCCCATTACCACTCATTTTTAGCATGGTGCAAGGACCATCATCAGAGCACCCAATGGGGTGGTCGGCCGGTGCAATAGAGACCCCTCCAATCCCATCCATGTCGAGCATCTTCTTGCACGCCACCACCTTACAAAGTAGAGCACTCAGAAGGCATATGGATGGTCGGCCGACCGGGCCCTAGTGCCTTTGGCACTCTCCCCTCCTCTCTGCTATATGTACACAAGCAGAGCAACTCTTTCAAGCACACACTCTCGACCAGCAAGCTCACAAGCCAAAACTCCTTGCCATTTCTCTTCAATAAGCTTTACCACTAATCAAGAGAGAGGTACGATCTTAGCTAGTTAGAGTGGTAATATGAAGTCCCTCAAGAAAGCACTCAAGAAGGCACGTAGTTCGGTTAGTGGGAGTTCATCCAGAAATTCCCAGGGAGGAAGCTCATCACAAAACACAGAGATCATGTTGATTGATTCAAGGCACGATTCAAGGCATGAGTTAGTGCATGGGTCAGGTGCCACTGAAATCATGGCCAGCAGTGCTAGCCATGGTGATTATGAGCAAGAACATCATAGTGCCGGTCATTACGAACCGGCTGATATTTTGGAAGATCAATCATCACGGGTCACTGACCTTGAAACTGGCATCCAACTCACACCTCATGAAGTGACCACCTTCAACAAATTGAAGGTACGCAACTATGAGCACACCAAGGTAATTGATCCTGCCCTCTTAGCAAAAATGGGGTTAGACGAAGAATTTTATGAAGTCTTTAGAGTCATGGGGTGGACTAGTGAATTTTGGGATGTATCTAGAGACCCAGGAAGTAAGTTTTTAACTCTAGAGTTTCTAAGCATTGTTAACACAAATTCTCAAAGACTTTCTTTCTGGTTGCTTAATCATCCACTTACTTTTACCTGGAAAGAATTTGGTCTTGTTCTTGGGTGTAAAGAAAAATGTGCTGTTAATCTTGAGCATGCTACCCAAGGTTTTAATAGGCGTGAATTTTGGAAACTAATTTCTAGGAACGACAATGCTAGATACCCATGAACAAGTGATATCCATAATCTCACTTTACGTTTTATGCATCGTTGGATAGGTATAACTTTTTTTCCTAGAGATGATGTAAGAACTGTAACAGAAGTTGAGCTGAGAATTCTTTTTGCCATGGTAAATAAGATTCCTGTTATCCCTGTTAGAGCCATGGTAGATCACTGGTGTTCAGCCATTAGAAGGAAAGTGTCCTTTGAGTTTACATCCATGATCACCAAGTTTCTGCGCAATATGGCTCAGCTTGATGATTTTCAGTTTTTCCTAGATGCACCTTGGGGTGTTTTAGATATGGCTTACTTTTTGCAAGGTCACATGCTGGCTAATGGACCAAATAACACTGTCATTTATTTGAATGGTGAACCTACACATAGGATTCCACTCCCTTGTGAAAGACTTAAACTGTATAGGTGTAGACAACTAACCCTTAATACAGACACACAAGAAGGGCGTAGGAGTTTTATAGGTCGACGGATGACATGCAACATGGCATATGCTGCACAAGAAGAAGGCACATCTCTAGGTCCGGAGTTTGTAGATGAATCCACTAGCGCCACACAGTTCTCCAGCTCAAGCGGTGGATTTCAGAGATCAGCATCACACATCCAAAGTGCACGATTCTCTTTCACTTCTTCACAGGAAAGAGAATACCGTGATTTCCGTTATGACGTGGATTTACTCACTAATCAAGTGGGTGAACTATGAGTGCAGCATGGAATTCTCCATCAGAACGCAGTCCAAAACCAGCAACGGGTCCAAGCACTGAGAGATCACAACGCTCAGCAATGGGCTATGTTCTACACCCAATAGGGAATGCATCCAATGCATTTCCCTCCACCAGGACCATGAAAGGAATAAGCTTGGGGGAGGTTCTCTCCCCCACGAAGGTAAGTTTTTATCTTTCAGCATTATGGTTTTGCAAATTTAAATTTCGTAATTTTAATTTCAGTATTTTATTTCTGCATTTCATTTTCATACTAAAAAATAAAAATAATAATAATAAAAAGACTTGTCTCTACTCTCACATATCATGAAAATTTATCTCCTATGGAAATGATGAATAGTTGCTCTGCTAAATATTTCTTTAGTACTTAGTTTATAACTTGATATTTCTCTAAGTATGGATTACTTGGCTTAAAATAAACCATCATGAACCTGAAACTTTTGTGGGTTGCAAAATGCTGTAACTAAGTCTAAGTTGTTGTGAGACATGATATGACAAGATAAGAGCTGCTATAATATTGTTCTAAGTAAGAATAACTATCAGAGTTTTATTTATTAAATAATAAAACCACTTTTTGTTCCTCAATGGTGAAAATTCCTACCAAAGCCATATATGCTCTTTCTTGATATAAGCTTTCTACACAAGCTGCTTGCTTTGTGTTGAGTTTGGTCAAGTTTTGTGACCCTTGTTGAGAGATTTATCATGCTCCCAAGATCAAAATCACGTACACACCACATATACATGCTGCTTCTACACTGGAAGTACGCAGAAACATGTCTTATATTTCCACATAGTTCATACTCCATGCTCTAATAGAAAAATCACTCTCTAGTATGTTGCTAGTAAATGAGACATAGACTATGCAAAATTATAAAAAATAATGAGCACATCAAGGCTCATGAAGAAAAAAATTTAGGGGCACATGAAGGTCCCAAGTTTTTAGAAAATTAATGAGCAAATCAAAAGCTCATAGAAAAAAATAAAGATAGCTATGTCTCAAAGTTATAAGTTAGAAAGAGAGATCATATATAGGAGTATTGATCAATTGCCATGTTTTCACACACTTGCACATCTTGATCTAAGAGTATGACATTTCTCTCCTTGGATCTGGAATTTGACTTTACAATATATGCAAGGTAAGTTTGCTACATCTTTGATCCCTACCTATAGCTCCACATAAGCTTTAAAGATAGGATGAAAAAGAAGGCAAACTTTGGTATATACCTTGGTGAGGAATCATACACCTTATGAGCGACTTGAGAGTATCATTTGAGGAACACTAATTTTTCTTTTACAAAACTTTACAAAACCCCCGATATGAAACTTGTGAAAGGATGGGAAAACTAGTGCTCAAGTCAAGTTGTTCTATCTCTCAACCACCCAAGACAAAGGATAAAGTTATAAGCCCCATGAAGGATTAAGGTAATATGGGTGAGTCTTTATTGCTAATTTTTCCATTCAAAAGAGAAGTATGATTGTTGTAGATTTAATACTCCTGAAATATGAAGCATAATAGCAACTCCTGATCCATCGAGCTAAATTTGATTATTTGCTCGGGATGAGCAAAGGTTAAGCTTCGGGGATCTTGTTGGCACCAAGAATGATGCACTTTTATATAACTAAAATGCTGCCAATAACCTCAGGATCAAGGATAAAACCATCATCGCATAAGCATATTTTATAAAATAACAAGTTCCACATGTCCATGAGCATTTTGTTGCAGGAGTGAAGAATTAAAGCAAAGGAGACCTAGTGGGACCCACATAGGGGGTTGGCCAACCACCCTGTGGGCCCACCAGGTCTCCCCCTCGGCCATGATCCAGGGGAAGCACCTCAGAGTGATTTCCAACCCTTGGATCACTCTGTGCTTTCTCCCGACGGCTCACATGCAAGGTACATGGATCCATGGGCCCACACCAAAGAGATTAACACAACAATTACCCCAGAATGAACAACCAACGTAAATGACAAGTGGGACCAGCACCTGGAAGGACGAGGTAGGCCAGAGACCCCAAGGGAGGGTCGGCCGACCGCCCTCTGGGCCCACCTGGCCCCCACTTGGTCCCTAACTAGTGGGGCCACATCCAGAAGACCAAGGGATGCCCCACTGGCCATAGGGGGGGTCGCCCGACCACCCCCTAGGTCGGTTTGACCCTGCCAACCGCCATACCAACTAGCACATGCTGGAAATCCATATCATTCATCCAAGGTGGTTCAAAGTCGGTTGGATCCAAGGGGGGAGGATTGAAGCTCCCTGGATCGCTGACGTAGCGCTAGAGTAGCCCCTACTCCACCCCCACTATAAATAGAGGTACATACCTCCCTCTCTAATCATGATATAATCCATACAAACCAATGTTGTTCTCAAGCGGAGATTAGTCTAGCGGTGTTCTCTAGTGTGGGAGTTAGAGTTGAGTTGAGCTTTGCTCGGGCTTTCCGGAGTTGTCTTCCCGGAGGATCTGGTATAAGCTCTTGTATCTTTTACCTTTTGTAAGACTTTACTTATTTAATGCAATATTCCTTCTTTACTTTACTTAGTCTTTACTTTGTGCAATATTATACTTGTTATAGTATTGTTGTGGTTTATCTAGTCATCTAGTTGTTATAAACTAGATTGAGATCCTTGTGGCCTTTCCTGTATGCGATCATCGCCTGTCATAGGGTACTCTAGTTGTCGTATACACGATTAGAGTAGTAAGAATAGGTGTAAGTGTGGTGCTTATAATTAATCTTGCCTTTGGTTATCGCTTGTTGCACGGATTGTTTGTGGTAGCTAGCAAGAGAGTGATAGGCTTGTCTAGTCTTTGTATTCCACCACCTGTTTTTAGGCAAGTTCTTAGTTAAATCCACAGAGGTAGAGTTGGAATCACAGGAGTCCTTTTACTCTCTCGTTGTCCTCCCACATAGTTATACTCGCTAGTCATCTCTTACTTATCTTTACCGGTTTGTTACATCATCACCTTCCTATCATTATATCAATTACCCTCTTACACTAGTTGATACTAAATTGAGGTGATCTCTAGGATCTCTCTTTTATTATTATTTCTAGCTCCGCTTTCCCTTGGGAGAATATAAATTAAAATACCCCGGAATACTCCTGGGTGAAGTGCTACAACGGTATAATCTGTGGGCTTGCGGATTTATCCAATAGTCATAAGAAATTCCAACCAGGACTTAGGTACCCAAATAGCTTTCTTCTTTGAGCTCTCATTGGGTGTACCCATGTACTTAGTAATCACACCTTTCTTGTCCTTGATAAGCACATAACTAGAATCACTTGCAATGTTGCTCATCATGCCCTACTTGCTTGCAACTTGAGCAAAACCGACCATTGCTCTTCACAAAGTGAGGCTTTGGATTTGCAAAGGACGCCTTGCCTTTCTTGGGGGTATATCCAAGTCCCTCTTTGAAAAGGGCGAACCTTTGGCTACCCAAGCACTTAAGCAAGCGGGCGTCTCCACCATAGGCATTGCCTAAGGCTAGAGTGAGCTTACCAACCTCCTTCTTAAGGGTCTCATTCTCAACCATTAGTGAAGCATCACAAGTGAAACCATCACTAGTAGAAGAGGTAGAGTTAGAAGTGCTACAATAAGGGTTAGTTGGAGTGATGATGATGGGTTCATAGAATGATTCATTGATTATGTCACAAGTTGTTTCCATGTTACTTGTTGAAACATGCTCTTTCTCCTTTTGCTCAACGAGAGATGAGTGTGCTTTTTCAAGCTTAGAGTGAGCTTTACCAAGCTTCTCATGGGCATCCTCTAGCCTCTCATGAGAGCGGTTTAGCTCATCAAAGGATTGCTTGAGAGCTTGAATCTCTTTCCGCAATGCTTTGCACTCCTTTCTCTTGTTGTCAAAATGAGTCTTAGCATCTTCCAACATGTCAATTAGTTCATCTTTAGTGGGTTCATCATCATCATCATCACTAGAGTCACACTCATTATCGGATTGTACCTTGGTGAACTTAGCCATGAAGCATGTCGATGGAGTGTCAAAGAGAGAGATCTTGTTCTTCATAGCAATGCTTGCAAGAGCCTTCTTCTTGTTTGATCTCTTCTCATCATCACTTGAGTCATCATCACTTGAATCACTATCCCAAGTGACAACATATGATCCTCCCTTCTTGTTCTTCTTGAGGGTCATCTTGCTCTCTTTCTTTTCTTTCTTCTCTTTCTTCTTCCCCTTCTTCTCATCTTCATTGTCACTGTGATGAGGGCAATCCGCAATGAGATGATCCTTTCTATTGCACTTGAAGCATCTTCTATCCTTCTTATTGTACTTGTGTGAGCTCTTCTCCCTTCTTGCTCTATACCCCTTCTTCTTCATGAACTTGCCAAATTTCTTGATAAATAGAGCCATTTCTTCTTCATCATCATCACTATTGCTTGAGCACTCATCATTGCTTGATTCATCACACTTTGCTTTGCCCTTTGATGATGATGTGGCTTTGAATGCCACACTCTTCTTCTTCTCATCCTTCTTCTCATCTTTCCTCTCCTTGTTTTCTCTTATCTTGTCCTTGTACTCTCTAAAGGTGTCATCGGTAATCACCTCACCAAGAACTTGGTTTGGTGTCATTTTGTCCAATCCACTTCTCACCAATAGAGTGACTAGCATCTCAAATCTTGAGGGAAGACTTCTCAAGAATTTGAATGAGAAATCCCTGTTTTCTACTTTCTCTCCAAGTGACTTGAGGTCATTGACAAGCACCTCAAGCCTATTGAACATCTCTGGCACATTCTCATCTTCCTTCATCTTGAAGCTAGCAAACTTCTCCTTTAAGATGTAGGCCTTGGCTCCCTTCATAGATTGAGTCCCCTCATAAGACTCTTCAAGCTTCTTCCAAGCATCATGAGCACTCTCTACGTTCTTGATTTGTTCAAATACCTCCTTAGAGATTGCATCATGGATGGCACTCAATGCAATGTCATTGTTTTGGAGCTTCTTCTCCTCGGCCGCGGTGGGTGCCTCCTCATTCACCATCTCAAACTTCTTGTCGACCACCAACCATACCTTCCGGTTGACTGATTTGATATGGGTGGTCATCAATGCCTTCCAATAGCTATAATTGGTGCCATCGAACTTGGGTGGGGTTGATTAGAGCCATTTTAACACCGTGGGATGTTAAGCCTCAAATGAAACGGTGTACCGGCTCCGATACCACTTGAAAGGTCTAGGAATGGCTAGAGAGGGGGTGAATAGCCTATTAAAAAAATTCTACAACAACACTAAGCAAACTTGTTAGAATAAAACACGGCGTAAAGCAAGTTTGCGCTAGCACTACGGTTAGGCAAGCCACCTACCAATTCTAGTCACTAGGAAGATACTAACTAAAGCACACAATCTAGCTAGCAATCTAGCAAGCTCTAAATAAGGCTACACAAGCTAGAGAGCTACTCTACTTGCAAGAAAGTAAGGAAAGAAATGCAAGAGCTAGAGTTAGGAAGGTTATACCACCGCAGAGAGTAGAGCCAATCAATCAATAGATAACCAATGAAAATCCTCGGTACAGACAATGTGACACAAGATTTTTAACCGAGGTTCACTTGTTTGCCAACAAGCTAGTTCTTGTTGTAGCAATACACCTACTTGGAGGTTCACGCGCTAATTGGCGTCACACGCCAAACCCGTCACCGGGTGCCGCAAAACCAACACAAGATAGGGATCCACAAGCTACGCGTAATCCACTAGAGATACCTTTCGCGAACTCCCGCGGGGAAGGTTCAAGAACCCCTTACAATCCACCGATTGGAGGCGGAGACAATCACCTTCCTCCGCTCAATGATCCTCGTCGCACCAAGCCATCTAGGAGGTGGCAACCTCCAAGAATAACAAGAGCTTCCGCGATAACGACGATCACCAAGTGCCACTAGTATGCAATCAATGGAGCAATGCACTTGGTTCACTCAATCTCTCATGAAATTTACAATTATGTCAAGAGGATGAGTGGGTGGAGCAATCTCAAGCAAGCACAAGTGTGTGAGTGAAGTAGGAGTGCAAGGGAGTGCCCTAAGGGCCGGCCAAACACATATATAGCCCTCCCCAAAGGACTAGCCGTTTCCACCCATTTTTCACCTTTCTGCGTTCCTCCGGGCGCAAGCAACAGTGAGGGTCCGGACCATCAATAGCGTCCAGACGCTCCTCACAAGCACAGACAATGGCTCTGTAAACAACCTCTAGACGTGACCACCGGACGCGCACAACGCGCCGTCCAGACCAATGACCACGCGTTTGGTCACCTGCCCGTTTGAAATTACTTCTTCCCGCGCGCGCCTCAGCTCGCCACGCGTCTCCGGACGCTCTTTGCAGTGCGGGTCCAGACCAACGCCTCCAGGGTCCGGATGCCACACCGAGAGAGTCCAGACAACTCCTTTCCTGTGGACGCTTGTCTGGAGCTCCCTGTCCGGACAACAGACACCGTCCGGACCTTCATTTAGACGAGTACCTCCAAACCCCGGACGCCACGTCCGGACCTCCGCGTCCGGACCAACAACAGTGTCCGGACGGTCGCTCACAGCTCAGCCAAGCTAGGGTTGGCTTCCGGACGCATCACCGATGGTCCGGACCACCGAAACCCTAGTGTCCAGACCTCTGTCCGGAGCTCTTTAAGCTGCCAAAACTCACCTCCAACTTCCTCCAAGCTTCCAAGAGCTAACACTAAGTGATTCAAGCACTTGTGCACGTGTGTTAACTTTTAGTTCAAATTTTTCTTGGAATTAGTTGGTCGTTCTCACTAGTTCAATTGATTTTAGTGCAATGCATATGAACCTAGTGGCACATGATAATCGTAATCATTCACAAGAGCTCCCTCCTTGATAGTACGGCTATCTATCCTAAATGTGATCACACTCTCTATGGTGTCTTGATCACCAAACCAAAAATGGTTCCTATATCACCTTTGCCTTCACACCATTTTCTTTTGCACCACCATGCTAGAGCTTTTGCCATCACCACTTTGATCCATTAGCTCCATCATATGGCATGTACCAACCTATCTCATGATTCACACTTAGAGATCAAGGTTAGTACTTAGGTAGGTTTTATCAATTACTCAAAACCAAACATCGGGCTTTCAATTAGGGTCTTGCCGTTGATGTATGACTAGGGTTGTGACTTTGGAGTACTTATCACATACTTCGGGAAGCTGGACTTTGGCTAATCCAGTCTTAAAAACGGTTAACCCGCACTGGGAGTGCAGAGATGGCGAGAGTAGTGTGTACCCTCCAAGTTCGAGGAACTGGATGGAGGCGTACTGTGCTCTCAGGTGGCGGAACCCCGGTCTTGGCTGGAGGATCTAGGGAAAAGTAGTCATATGCGTGCTTTGGTGTTATATATGTTGTGTGATTGGGAAGCCCCAGCTGGGTTTAACCGGTTCGAATCGTCGTGTTCCTTGGATATGGAAACATAACCATGTTTTCTTCATCGTAGTTAATGAAACTTAAATTGGATAATTGATGATTTCCTTTCATGGATGTTGTATTATCTCGTTATCGATCATAACTCTAGATCGATACTTGAGTAATCTTATGAACGAATTAAATGAACTTCAATTGTTTTATAAAATGCTCATTTATGCAAAACTCTTGATTCTTGCAAACCCCACCTTGAATACCATGACTTGCATATCTTTTGTCCACCAAACATTTTGTTTATCGGATAAGTCTTGTTGAGTACTCCCGTACTCAGGGTTTGTTAACCCTTGTTGCAGATGATGTTCCTAGAGCGGTGGGTACAACTTCGTGTTGTATGACAACAGTTGTTGTCGTTGAAGATCAGTCCTGGTATAACTCTTGGGCAGAGAGCCTGATCTGATTGTCTTATAATCTTTACCACTTGGTTTGATGTAGTAATGACACTTATGTTATATTTCTAAACTTATGGTTTGTAATATAACTCTTATGTATGACTTCCGCTACTTTGATGTAATTTAAATTATCGTATTACTTCTGCAATCATGTAATGAGGATCCTGTTCGGAAAGAGGTGGATGACCCGTTGTAAAACGGCGACACCTGACGAACCAATTAAGACTTGGATTATTTGTTGGGATTAAGTTGGATGGACGTTAATCCTGGCAAGTGGGCCCTGTTCTTAAGAGGTTCTGTCACACCCATCATGCATTTTACAACTGAAAATGATCACTTAGATCATCTCCAACAGTTTGTCAAAATTCACTTGGCAAATATTATGATTTGATAACTTAATAAAATATATAGCAAGTGAAAAAAGGAACTCTCCAACAGTTTGGTATAATTATTTGATAAATCTTTGACAACCTTGCATCAACCTTGCATCAGGAACCCCAAAAGTGAAACAAGATTAGTTTTATGTCCTTCTACCTATGTCAAACTTGTATCAAGAACCCTGAGAGTGAAACAAAACTATTATGTGCCCTTCCACCTCTGCGTACGCCAGCGATGCCCGTTGGTTTACGCGCGCGCATATATGCGCATGGAGGGGAGAGATTTCCCAAGTTGTTAAAATTTACCAAGTTGGATGACAAACTGTTGGAGGGGTGATTTTTCTAGTTTAGGGTGTCAAACAGATATACTATAAAAATATAATTGATAAAGAATATAACGATACTTAGTTGACATCATAAATGTTATTATATTATTATATAAGTTTAGTCAAACTTAAAATGTTTTAACTCTCCTAGATTCTTGAAATGACTTATAATTTGAGACGGAGAGAGTAGGAATTAACAATATATTAGAAGAATTTAATATCAAAATTAAACTTCAAAAAACCTCATTCTAAAAATCAAGAGTAGTATTATACTCCATCCATTGTAAAATAAAAAAAATCTAGAATCACCCATAGGCCAAGTATCTTAAGCTTGATCACCTTTAAAGAAAAGGACAACAAGATTTGAAACCAAATAAATACATTATGAATGCACATCTAGTGATATTAATTTGGTATCATAAATATTACTACCTCCGTCCAAAAAAAACTCAACTATGGTATGTGTGATAATTAAAGTGCTTCACGTTTGATCAGTTTTCTAGTAAATAGTAATCATATTTATAGATCTAAATTAATTTATTATGAAAATACATTTCATAATTAATCTAATAATGTTTATTTTGTATAAAATTGTTTATACTTTTAAATCTATAATTGATCAAGTATACTAAACCACAACACTGTTATAAAATTACATTCTTTTATTTAGGGACTAATGTTCTTTCTATAAATTTTGTTAAAATATTGACTTAGGATTTAATTTTGGACTAAGAGACTACACAATATCTACAGAAGAGGGCCTAGTTGGGCCCTATTTAGATCTTGTCTCTAAACTTTAGAGTTAAAGTTGAAGCTTCTCAACTTTAGAGTACTTTAGATCATTTGTTTAGAGCTTTAGCTAGTTTATAGAGCTCTAAAGTTTCTAAAGTTTAGAACGGAGGATGATCCGGCCCTACAAACGTGGATAACTCCCAGAGCTGTACCTGTTTAAAAGGATATAAGCTTCATCTGGGCCAACATGGGCCTCGGCCTCACTGCAATTATAACAATTTTAAGGAAACATAATAAGGGCTGCTTTCTTATTTATAACAATTTTAATTAAGGAAACATAGCCAAGGTCCCTTTCTTATTTTCCATGTAGGCTCTAAATCTTAAAAAAAAATTAGAAAATATACGAGCACATACATCATACATCAAATCGATGACTCAAATATTTGTTTACAAATGAGTTGAATTTTCAATCATCAAAATTAAAACATAAGGACTAACTCCAAAGAAATTAACCAAACCAGTTGCTGTACGTAAATGTTGGCTCATTAAATTATTTTATTTATTATATTATACAAAATGGAAAGAGACCGAGGAGGTAAGGATTCCACACTCTCTTCATGCTGGCCACTTGGCACGTATGGACAAAGCACCATGCTCACTTGTTTTCCGGTTATTGTGCTTCGGGATAAAGCAGGGACAGTACTTTGGATCACTGCGGAAGCATTCGATCAAACTAGTCTAATTTGTATAATCTTTGATAGGATGGAATTAACCGTTCCTATCAGAAATGCTAGTCTAATCTTTGATAGGCTGGAACTATTCCTGGGTAGGAATCCCCTACCCGACCTAGCCCTTGGTTCGTTTGGGTTTTCTTTTCCAATGGGGGTATATTGACCTATAAATTCTGTGCTGTGCATACCATGGCACTGCTGTCTCGTGTACGTGAACATTTTTTTTGCTCTACCTAAAACAAGACAATACAGACACCTAAATCATACATGTCGTCATCTTTCCCGTGTAACAGTAAGTAACATACCAATGCCACATGCTTCGATCTCTGCCTGCATTTCGTGATTGGGAGTTTGATCCCCACTTCCCGATCAATCGAAAATGAAGCTCTCCGATCCTTCATCCATCAACCATATCATCCCTGGCTCCCTGTCGACTGTCGTTGAAATATGGAACCGCGACATGCGAAGCTGGCCGGCCAGGCTGCCACTGCACTCTGCTGCCATAGTGCCATGGGTGAACAAGAAAAGCATGAATCTAAGATGTAACCGCGCGGATCTCACTTACTCGAGCCGTTCAGCGAAGATTTACCCTGTTTTCCGCGCACGCATCAGCCCGGGCGTCGGGGCACTGCGCGCGGCCTCACGCGTTCGACGTGCACACGCGTGAGTGACTCGTCGCCGTCGGGCTGCGCGCGGCTCTTGTTGCATGCATCACACTGTATATATAGACCCATCCACGCACCACGCACATATATACAGCTACATCATCTGCTCGTCGATATAATAACTTGGACGACGGTGGAGAGAGAGAGAGAGCAGGTAGCCGGCGATGGCGGGCAGGGCGCTCGGCGCTCTCCTGGCCGTGGTCGTGGCCACGCTCCTCGCACCGGCGGCTCGGGCGGCGGACGACGACGACAAACCGAAGCCCTGGAAGTGCTTCAGGTCATGCGCCAAGGGTTGCCACCACCACCACGACAACGGCTCTGCCACCGTCTCCAGGGACGCCAAGGTCTCCGCCGAGTGCAAGAACGGTTGCCAGGACGACGCGTGCTTCAGTGACCTGCCGGCCATCAGCCACACGCAGTGCGCCATGACCACCTGCCTCAGCTATCCGCACCGTATGTTGTGTGCACACTCAAAACCCATGCATCAAACGATTCATAAGCCGTAGCAATTCAATTCAGCACGCATATTATATATGGTTGTTCGTGTGTTGCTTAATTCTCCTGCCCATTTTATTATATTTTTTCTTATTATTAATTACAGATAGCAAAAAGAAAACGGCGTGCTTGAAGGACTGCTGCGACAAGTGCTTCCGCAATAGCCCACCTGCGCCTGGCCCACCCACGCCTGGCCCACCTGCGCCTGGTCCGCCTGAGCCTGCTCCCGGCCCGGCGCCGCCATCTCCGCCAAATTAAGCCGAAGCAATGGGCAACCGAAGAAATACGTTTACTCCTGCTAAATAATGTACGGATATACAGGAGTACTTTACTTGAAAAAAAATATCTCATGACTGTTGCTGGAAGTGATATTTTCTCTTGCGTTGGGTTATAAGAGAAACCCAACTCTAAAGCTATTTGGCATTCCCCATTCCAATTTGAATATTAATAATGCACTTATCGGACCAATTGAGGATGTGAAATTGCTCAGTGCTACATAAGAGTAGCCTCTTGACCCTCGAAAATCTTTTGAGGCTATCCAATAACTCATTTTTCAGGTGACGTATTCTTTTTCTAATGGAGACGTTCTCAGCACCAAAACAAAGTTCGGAGAGTAAAAAAGCAACTGGACGAACATATACAGAAGAAGGGATCACAAATCAGAAGAAGTAGTAAACGCGAAGCTAAGAAGCCAAGCAAAGGAAAAGTGACAAAGATATATATTTAAAATATATATTTATAATAGTTATGTTATTATAGAGTTCTAAAAAAAATAGTTATGTTAGTATAACATATATATGGAGATATTTACCGTAACATTATAGTAAATCATATAGTAAGAAGAAAATATAATCTTGTAAATTAACATAACATAATAAGTGACTATACAATAAATTATTCTACCGCCATGTCCAGAAGAGTGGTTATATGTGTGTGTCACTTCCACAATTTTTATCCAGCGTTTAATTTCAGATATTCTTCTGAGCTTCAGATATGCTGGTGATGGTTCATATTTTCCAGGGAATTGGTTTTATATTATCAATGTGCTTGTAATTGAGTATTTATACTCGTAGTAAATGGTTGAGCTTGAGCAAGCCCCGAACACAAAATGTACGGTAAAAGAGACTGCATCGTCCCGAACACAAAAGGTACGGTGAAAGACCACTGCATCGTCAAGCGTACACCACTTGTATATGGAGGGAACGAGAGCAACTCTAACCCACCTTCTAAACAGACTTCTATTCTAAATCTAGAGACTTGGTCTAAAAAATCCACTTCAATGTATCTCTTATTTAGGCTTATATTTTAGGAGGGTTTTCAAAGTTTAGTTTTGTCACCAGGAAAGAGGCCCTCCTATTCCTTTCCCCTCAAATTAGGGACTATGGCTGGAGTTGGACTTTGAATTTGACCCTTAAATTTTGCAGATCACCTCACAAATGGAAACATAGGGATTTGATTTTGGGTCTGTAGCTGGAGATGCTCCGAGGGAGTCTGGTTAGAGGACCAATTCTGAGGATCACTCTCGATCGTAATTCTTTCAAGTACTTTTGTTTTAAAAAAGATTTCAAGTGTACTCTTTTAGTTAACGGATGAGAACTCAAGGCTTCATTCTCTTTTAAAAAATCGGTCCGTCATTACTAAAATGAAATGCCATAGCTAACCATGCTCTAGCATAACCAAGAAAAAAAGTTCAACAATACTGACCAAATTCTAAAAATAAATTTCCATCCATTGACAAATAAAAGAACTGTATTGCCGTCTTAAGACAACGACATGCTTCTTTTTGGACTCCACATTTATGCAATTAAGTCTCCCTCCTAGAGATGTGTTGACACCGTTTTTTGGCACGTGTCAATATGATCTAAGGATTGTGTCGATCAGCAAAAGGCTAGTTGTCGTTCCTTATCGACATTGGGATATTACCGGTCAGATTGCTGATAAAAGCAAGACTGTTGCTGATGCAGACAGGGGCTTGTTGCCGATTGAGGCAGGAAGACACTGTTGATGAAGGCAAGGGGATGTTGCCGACAAGAAAAACATTGCCGATGAGAATTGAGGCTCATTATCGATGTGATGAAGGCAACAATGTTACTGATGGAAGCAAGAAAGCGTTGCCGATGGGAACCAAAGCCTGTTGCTGATATGAGGAATATTGCCGATGAGGACGGAAAGCTGCCGATGGAAGCAGGATGAAGTGGCTGGCGTCAGCAGAGAACTGTCGATGGCAATAGAAGGAAAGTTGCGGATTGAAGGAAGTCTGTCGATGGAAGGTTTCATCGTGAAGGAGATAGATATGGAAGTTGGTAATTTCATGCCAGTATTAATAGATTTATTTCGAGTTCGACTCTTGCACGAGTCGTTTGTTTCCTTTAGCGTGAGTCATTTTATTTTCTTTAAAATAGGAGTTTTTGTTTAGGAAAGGTATGAGTCGTGCCGGAGTATAAATATGTATCTAGAGGTCGTGAAAAATATATCCAAGCATATCAAATGAATCTACTATTTTTATCTATCTTTCCAGCAATTTACCTTTTATCGTATTAGTATTAGTCTACCTACGAGTTCTTTCAATGCTTTGATGGGCTGCATCTCATCGATCTCCATCAACCTTGCAAGTTCCGTGTTTTGAGCAATCAGAGCTTTGACGTCCGGGCGCATCGATGTCGTCTCGTTCTGCTATTGTTCTAGTTATCCTTGATCAATCTGAGCCTTGGCGTCCGGGCGTATCGCCGTCGTCTCGTTCAGTTTTGTTCTAGTTATCGTCCTTGTCGATTAACTGGTCAAATCGACTGGCACACCCTCGGATATCGAATTCTGGTATAAGCCCGAGGTGTTCGCAGATCCTCGACGACTTTTTGCGTCAACACCTCTTTTGGCACACCCGGTGGGACCAATTATACATCTGCTATGGATGATCATACTGAGATCAATCCGAAGAATGCCATTGAAGTTTCTGAAGCAAATCTGAGAGATGATCAGAAGCAGGCTATGGAGCAGGCTATGGAGGAATACAAACAGTTGTATCTGAGGTCCTTCAGCCTAAACAGGAGCGGCGAAGCTATCCAGAAGCAAGATCCACGGCAGGTTACCTTCGGCGCCAATCCTGGTAAATTACAAGAGATGGTTAATTCTGCATTAAATCATGTGTTAATTAGCCAATCCAATGTGTTGTCCAATACTGTATACAATGTTGTCAAGCAAACTTTCAAGGAAAGACAAGCACCATATTGTGTTGATCCGGCGTATCATCAACTCGGATCGGCATCTATTACTATCCCATCGGCGGTTCCAAGGGTGTCTTCACCGCATATGAACCGATCTGGCAATGAAATCACGTCGCTAAGATCGAGCCCAGCAAACATTACTCAATTGAATGCAAATCTGGTGACGTCAACAATGTCTGGACCTGTGACCTAGAGTCAGTCAACTTCCGTCAGCTGGTGGGGATACCGTATGCCTCCAAGTCCATCTGCTGATTCTAAATTGGTCCAAGATAACAATGTAGGGTGGAAGATTCTCGTGGCATCGGCAACACCTGCACAGCCGATGATTCCAGCGATGCATTATGCTATATCCTCTCCAACGGTGCAATTGCCGTCAGGGAGTCCTCAGGTGGCGATACCTAGAGTGGCTTATGCGCAACCATCGGCAGGTTCTTTGCCGATGCAACAAGGCATGACAACTGTTAATCAGCTTGTATCGGTAATGGCTGCTCAAGCTATGGTACCCGCAAATCAAGGCAATCATCCAAACGTACAAGGGCAACAAGCGCCAGCTGGTTATCAGCCATCGACAAGTCATATGCCGATGACATCTAATGTAAGTTGGATCGGTCAATTATCGATTCAGCAGCAAGTTGTGCAGCCTGGATACCAAGTGGCAAGAGCTCCGCAGTATCATCCTCCAGCGAGTCTTCAGAATGAAATATCGGTACATCAGCCGATAAGTATTACTTCGCCGCAGTACTCGCAAGTGAACGTGCACAATGAGACATCGACATATCAGCCGATGAATACAATGCCACAATACAACCCAGTGGACGTTCGAAATTGCCCATCGGCAACTCAGCCGATGCATAATGTTCAACAACAGGTGACGCAACCTGGATGTCAAGTGGCAGAGGTCCAACCCCACCACTTACCATCGGGATTATATAATGATGCATCGGCGTCCCAGCCGGTAAACCCTCTATTCTCGCAATATATTCCAGTGGGCGTTCAAGGTGGTCCATCAGCAAATCAGCCGATGCATGATCAGTGAATTGATGTTGCCTCTGCACCAACCGGTTTGGTTTATTTACCACAAAGAGATGAGAAGGTACATCAACCTACTCAACCAGTCAACATCCAGCCAGTGCATCGGCAGGATCAAGATGCGTACTGGGCCGATAAGATTGCCAATGTGGCGAAAGAGCAATTCGGTATCAAGCCTAAGGTTGATACATATTCTTATCGGACTCCATACCCTCCAGCGTATGATTTGATCCCTCTCCCAAATCGGTACAGAGTGCCAGATTTCACCAAATTTTCTGGTCAAGATGATATATCAACAATGGAGCATATTAACCGATTTATTATCCAATGTGGAGAGGCAGCCAACAGGGATGAACTGAGGGTAAGATTGTTCTCGTCATCGTTATCTGGATCGGCATTTACATGGTTTATTTCACTACCTCCAAATTCTGTGATCACTTGGGCCGATATAGAAAAACAGTTTTACAAATACTTCTTTGTTGGCATACATGAAAAGAAGATCACCGATTTGGTCAAATTAAAGCAGCGTAATGATGATTCAGTAGAAAGCTTCGTGCAAAGAATGCGAGACGTGAAGAACAAGTGCTATAGCTTGGTACTTGATGATCGGCAATTGGCGGATTTGGCCTACCAAGGATTACTGCCGCACATCAGGGACAAATACGCGTCTCAAGAGTTCGAAAGCTTAAGCCATCTTGTGCAAAGGGTTGCCGATCAAGACACCAAGGTTTTTGAGTCTAGAGGAAATTGGGATGAAGAGGTGTCTTTAACTAAGAAAACAGATTCGGACGAAGAAGCGAGTATTGGTTTAGTTGAATGGATAGAGAACAAAAAGCCGGTATCTTGTCCGTTCGGTCGAGAAAAAGATGAAAGGTTCACCTTTGATATCACCAAGGACGATAGGATGTTTGATCTATTGCTTCAAGAAGGGCGGATCAAGCTGGCGCCTAATCAGGTAATTCCATCGGTCGAAGAGCTCAGGAGGATCAGGTATTGCAAGTGGCACAATGCGACTTCGCATAGTACCAATGATGGCAAAATATTTAGGCAGCAGTTGCAGTCAGAAATCGAATCTGGGCAAATCAAGTTTGAAAATTCTAAAGCCCAGAGGCCGATGAAGATCGATCAGCACCCGTTTCCAAATAACATGGTGGAAACCAATGGAGAGACTAAGGTGTTGACATCGGAAGCTGCCAAGAAAAGCGCATCGGTAGACCCTGAACATCAAATAACTGAACACGAGGTGAAAAGGGTTACCGATGATAGAGAGGGCAAGAGGATTGCCGATGAGAGCAGCAGCGCCAGGAAACATAAGCATGCACCGTATGGCGTCGTAATCACACATAGGCGGCCACGACAAGATTATCGGCGATCGAAGGAAGAGCAATATCAACAGCAGAAGGAAGAAAGGCGCCAAGAGTGGCATCGGCACAAAGATCATTGGAGGTGTCCCATCTTTGTTCATTGTTGGGAAGAAGGCATCAAGCTACCCACTACCGATAATTGTCCTGAATGCAATGGGTACTACCCTGCCGATTGGTCAAAAAAGAGACCTTGTTTTAACGATCAGACATCAAGCTATGGAAGACCAATCAGAGAAAAAGAATCAGCACATGATTGGCTAGGGGGGCAAGCTCAGCGTACACGACAGGCTTGGCAAGCATATTTGTCAAAAAGAGCTTGGAGAGATGGCTGATGTAAGAGTGCCCGATGAAGAAATTTTCTCCGGGGATCCAAACATAAGAGGTAGTGCAGATACAAGCAGTGAGAAGCAGTATCAGCCTGTTTGGAAGACTAAGCTTCCTCAATGGTGTCCTAAGGGTCTGACGAAGACTCCGAAAAGAAGGATCCAGCGCGAACGCCAAGAAGATTTGTGTCACGATGAAAATCCTTCTAGAGGGAAATCTTCAGTTAAGCAGTGAAGGCCAAAGCACAAAGATGAGAATCCATCGGCAGATGTCAATATGTTGTCGATAGCGTAACTAGAGTTGATGGCCTAGGGCGTTTTGGCCTGGGAACAGTGCTTGATGAGCCCTAGCGTTTCAACTGTTACACTTGGGGGGCATCGGCAGGCTGAGCATGAAAAGTTTGTGCACTGGGAACAACTGCCGATGAATTTGTTGGCTGTAAAAGGAGATATTTGATACAAGCCGAAGGATTGTAAGAGTGGCTCTGCAATGCTTACGTGCAATAGTCAAGGAAGTGGTGCAGGCATTTTGGGGGAGATGCAGTAGAAGAAATTTCGGTACATAAGATATCTTATACTCCAAAATTGGGGGGCATGTATTGACACCGTTTTTTGGCATGTGTCAATATGATCTAAGGATTGTGCCGATCGGCAAAAGGCTAGTTGTCGTTCCTTATCGGCATTGGGAAATTACCGGTCAGATTGCCGATAAAGGCAAGAGTGTTGCTAATGCAGACAGGGACTTGTTGCCGATTGAGGCAGGAGTACACTGTTGATGAAGGCAAGGGGATGTTGCCGATAAGAGGAACATTGCCGATGAGAATTGAGGCTCATTATCGATGTGATGAAGGCAACAATGTTACTGATGGAAGCAAGAAAGCATTGCCGATGGGAGCCAAAGCCTGTTGCTGATATGAGGAATATTGCCGATGAGGACGGACAGCTGCTGATGAATGATGATGTCGATGGAAGCGGGATGAAGTGGCTGGCGTCAGCAGAGAACTGCCGATGGCAATAGAAGGAAAGTTGCGGATTGAAGGAAGTCTACCGATGGAAGGTTTCATCGTGAAGGAGATAGATATGGAAGTTGGTAATTTCATGCCAGTATTAATAGATTTATTTCGAGTCCGACTCTTGTACGAGTCGTTTGTTTCCTTTAGCGTGAGTCGTTTTATTTTCTTTAAAATAGGAGTTTTTGTTTAGGAAAGGTACGAGTCATGCCGGAGTATAAATATGTATCTAGAGGTCGTGAAAAATATATCCAAGCATATCAAATGAATCTACTATTTTTATCTATCTTTCCAGTAATTTACCTTTTATCGCATTAGTATTAGTCTATCTATGAGTTCATCAAGTTTCGACGGGCTGCATCTCATCGACCTCCATCAACCTTGCAAGTTCCGTGTTTTGAGCAATCAAAGCTTTGACGTCTGGGCACATCGTTGTCGTCTCGTTCTGCTATTGTTCTAGTTATCCTTGATCAATCTGAGCCTTGGTGTCCGGGCGTATCGCCGTCGTCTCGTTCAGCTTTGTTCTAGTTATCGTCCTTGTCGATTAACTGGTAAAATCGACTGGCACACCTTTGGACATGAAATTCGGGTATAAGCCCGAGGTGTTCGTAGATCCTGACGCTTTTTGTGTCAACACCTCTTTTGGCACACCCGGTGGGACCATATTACATTTGTTGACCACGGTTTAGCCCATTACAAGCTTAATGGACAATACTGCTGGGATCAATCCGAAGAGTGTTATTGAAGTCTTCGAAGCAAATCTGAGAGATGATCAGAAGCAAGCTATGGAGCGGGCTATGGAGGAGTACAAGTAGTTATATCTGAAGTCCTTCAGCCTCAACAGGAGCGGTGAAGCCATCCAGAAGCAAGATTCGCCGTTGCCGCGGCAGGTCACTTTCGACGCCAATCCTGATAAATTGCAAGAGATGGTTAATTCTGCTTTAAATCAAGCATTAGTTAGCCACTCCAATGTGTTGTCCAATACTGTGTACAATGTTGTCATGCAATCTTTCAAGGGAGGACATGCACCCTGTTATGTTGGTCCAGCGTATCATCAACCTGGATCGGCATCTATAAACCCATCGGCAGTTCCAATGGCGTCTTCCACTCCTGTGGATCCGTCTGCCGATGTGGCTACGCCACCAAGATCGAGCCCTACAAGCGTCACTCTGTTGAATACAGATCTGATGGCATCGGCAATGTCAGGACCCGCAGCTAAGAGTCAGCCAACTCCCGTCAACTGGTGGGGATACGATATGCCTCCAAATCCATCTGTTGATTCCAATCTAATCCAGGGTAACAGTACAACATGGAGCGGTCCTATGGCATCGGCAATGTCTTCGCAGCCGATGAATCTTATGATGCATTATGCTACGTCTGCTCCAAGTATGCAATTGTCGTCAGAAGAGCTTCAGGTGGAGATACCTAAAATGCCTCTAATGCCACCATCGACAAGTTCTTTACCGATGCAGCAGGGTCCTGCAAATACGAGTCGGCCTATGGTTGTGGCAAATCCTCAAGCTGGAGTACCAAGGCCTCAAGGTAGTCTAATTATTGATTGCTCCAGAATACAAGAGCAACACGCTCCAGTTAGCTATCAGTCATCGGTGAATTATATGTCGATGACTTACAATCCTAGTTGGACTGCTCCACCGCCAATTCAGCATCAGGTGGTACAACCCGGGTATCAATACTTGGCAAACGCTCAAGGTGGAGCATCGGTACAGCAACCGATGAATGTAATACCACAGCATAATCCAGTGAGTGTGCAAAGCTACCCATCGGCCAATAAGCCGATGCATAATGTTCAGATGACTGGTACTGCACATGCACCAATTACTTCAAGCGCTTTGCCACCAAGACCCGAAGGGGCGCATCAGCCGGCTCCGTCGGTCAATGTCCAACCAATGAGTCGGCAAGAACAGGATGCGTACTGGGCCGATAAGATTGCCGAAGTGATGAAGGAACAATTCGGCATTAAACCCAAGGTTAACACATACTCTTATCGGACGCCATACACTCCGGGATACAATTTAATCCCTCTTCCAAATCGATACAAGGTGCCGGATTTTACCAAGTTCTCTGGCCAAGATGACACGTCAACGATGGAGCACATCAACCGCTTTATTATCCAGTGTGGAGAAGCTGCCAGCAGAGAAGAGCTAAGGGTGAGATTGTTCTCATCATCATTGTCTGGATCGGCGTTCACGTGGTTCATTTCACTGCCTCCGAACTCTATAATCACATGAGCCGATCTGGAGAGGCAGTTTCATAAATACTTCTTCGCTGGCGTGCATGAGAAGAAGCTTACCGATTTAGTCAAGCTGAGGCAGCGTAATGATGAATCGGTGGAAAGCTTTGTTCAGAGGCTGCGAGACGTAAAGAACAAGTGCTACAGCCTGGTACTTGATGATCGGCAATTGGCAGATTTGGCTTTCCAGGGACTACTGCCGCATATCAAAGATAAGTATGCGTCTCAAGAATTTGAAAGCCTAAGTCATCTGGTGCAGAGGATTGCCGATCAAGATGTTAAAACTTTTGAGCCCAGGAAGACTTGGAACAAGAAGTTGGCCTTCATTGGGCAAGAAGAGGATTCTGAGTCAGATGAAGAGCTGAGCATTGGCGCTGCTGAATGGGTTAAGGACAAGAAGTCGGTATCCTGTCCATTTGGCCAGAAGGAAGCTGAGTGGTTAACTTTTGACATTACCAAGGCCGATAGGATGTTTGATCTATTGCTTCAAGAAGGGTGGATCAAGCTAGCGCCTAACCAGGTAATTCCATCGGCCGAAGAGCTCAGAAGGATCAGGTATTGCAAGTGGCACAATGCAACTTCACACAACACCAATGATTGCAAAGTCTTTAGGCAGCAGTTGCAATCAAAAATTGAATCTGGGCGAATCACATTTGGAAATACTAAAGCCCAGAAGCCGATGAAGATTGACCAGCATCTATTTCCAAATAACATGGTGGAAACTACTAAAAAAACTAAAGTGTTAACATCGGAAGCTGTCAGGAAGAATGCATCGGTGGATCCAGACCATCAGGTAGCTGAGCGTGATGTGAAGAAGTTTGCCGATGACAGAAAGGGCAAGAGAGTTTCCCATGAAAGCAGTAATGCCAAGAGGGCTCGTGGTGTTATAATCACGCATAGGCGACCAAGACAAGAGTATCGGCAGTCACGAGAGGAGCGATATCGGTTGCAAAAGGAGGAAAAATGCCAGGAGTGGCATCGGCATAAAGATCATTGGAGGTGCCCCTTCTTTATTCACTGTTGGGAAGAAGGTATCAAGCTGTCGACTACTGATAATTTCCCTAAGTGCAATGGGTACCACCCTGCTGATCGGTCAGAAAAGAAGTCTTGCTTTGACGATCGAGAACCCAGATATGCTAGGCCGCTTAAAGAAAAGAGATCAGCACATGATCGGCAGGGGGCAAGCTCAGTGCACATGACAGGCTTGGCAGACGTGTTGATCAGGAGGAGCTTGAGGAGATGGCCAATGCCACAATGGCCGATGAAGAAATTTTCTCCAGGGATCAAAACATAAGAGGTAGTGCAGATACAAGCAGTGAGAAGCAGTATTAGCCTGTTTGGAAGACTAAGCTTCCTCAATGGTGTCCTAAGGGTCTGACGAAGACTCATAAAAGAAGGATCCAGCGCGAACGCCAAGAAGATTTGTGTCACGATGAAAATCCTTCTAGAGGGAAATCTTCAGTTAAGCAGTGAAGGCCAAAGCACAAAGATGAGAATCCATCGGCATATGTCAATATGTTGCCGATAGCGTAACTAGAGTCTATGGCCTTGGGCGTTTTGGCCTGGGAGCAGTGCTTGATGAGCCCTGGCGTTTCAACTGTTACACTTGGGGGCATCGGCAGGCTGAGCATGAAAAGTTTGTGCACTGGGAACAGCTGCCGATGAATTTGTTGGCTGTAAAAGGAGATATTTGATACAAGCCGAAGGATTGTGAGAGTGGCTTTACAATGCTTACGAGCAATAGTCAAGGAAGTGGTACAGACATCTTGGAAGAGAAGGTTGCAGTAGAAGAAATTTTGGTGCATAAGATATCTTATACTCCGAAATTGGGGGCATGTGTTGACACCGTTTTTTGGCACGTGTCAATATGATCTAAGGATTGCGCCGATCGGCAAAAAGCTAGTTGTTGTTCCTTATCGGCATTAACATATTACCAGTCAGATTGCCGATAAAGGTAAGAGTGTTGCTGATGCAGACAGGGACTTGTTGCCGATTGAGGCAGGAAGACACTGTTGATGAAGGCAAGGGGATGTTGCTGACAAGAAGAATATTGCCGATGAGAATTGAGGCTCATTATCGATGTGATGATGGCAACAATGTTACAGATGGAAGCAAGAAAGCGTTGCCGATGGGAGCCAAAGCCTGTTGCTGATATGAGGAATATTGCCGATGAGGATGGAAAGCTTCCGATGAATGATGATGCCGATGGAAGCAGGATGAAGTGGCTGGCGTCAGCAGAGAACTGTCGATGGCAATAGAAGGAAAGTTGCGGATTGTAGGAAATCTGCCGATGGAAGGTTTCATCGTGAAGGAGATAGATATGGAAGCTGGTAATTTCATGCCAGTATTAATAGATTTATTTCGAGTCCAACTCTTGCACGAGTCGTTTGTTTCCTTTAGCGTGAGTCATTTTATTTTCTTTAAAATAGGGGTTTTTGTTTAGGAAAGGTATGAGTCGTGCCGGAGTATAAATATGTATCTAGAGGTCGTGAAAAATATATCCAAGCATATCAAATGAATCTACTATTTTCATCTATCTTTCCAGCAATTTACCTTTTATCGCATTAGTATTAGTCTACCTACGAGTTCTTTCAATGCTTTGATGGGCTGCATCTCATCGATCTCCATCAACCTTGCAAGTTCCGTGTTTTGAGCAATCAGAGCTTTGACGTCCGGGCGCATCGATGTCGTCTCGTTCTGCTATTGTTCTAGTTATCCTTGATCAATCTGAGCCTTGGCATCCGGGCGTATCGCCGTCGTCTCGTTCAATTTTGTTCTAGTTATCGTCCTTGTCGATTAACTGGTAAAATCGACTGGCACACCTTTGGACATCAAATTCGGGTATAAGCCCGAGGTGTTCGCAGATCCTGACGCTTTTTGTGTCAACAAGATATAGAAAACTTTTTTTTGATATATGGCATTTGACAAACTCACTATCAACACTACTACGAAAATATTAACTGAGGCGGGCAAAAATGATTAACCAGATCAAAGGTCACGGTTAATAGGACATTAACCGTGGCGGTTTTCATGCCCGTCTCGGTTAATCAAATAAAAAAATATAAAAAAGAAAAAGCTTGTATCCGGCCCGTATCCATGCGCGCCGCCGCCGCCCACCCCGCCGCTCGCCTGGGCCGCTGCCCCGCCGCATTGGATCTACCGGTGGGGGAGGGGGGTCGCCGCCCCTGGTGGGGAGGGGAGGGGGAGCTAGGCCGTCGTCGCCCGCCGGTGGTGGAGGGGTGGGGGTCGTCATCGCCCCTCGGTGGGGGAGTGAAGGGAAGCCGGGCCGCCATCGCCCCCCGGTGGGGGAGAGGAGGGGGGCCGGGCCGTTGTCGCCCCCGGTGGGGAGGGGAGGGGGAGCCGGGCCGCTGTCGCCCACCGGTGGTGTGGAGGGGAGGGGGCCGCCGTCGCCCCCCGGGGGGGGAGAGGAGGATGGGTTGGGCCGCCGTCTCCCAGCGGTGGGGGAGGGGGAGCCGGGCCGCTGTCGCCCGCCGGTGGTGTGGAGGGGAGGGGGCGAGGCCGGGGCCGCCGGTGGAGGAGGGGAGGGGGCCGGTGTGAGGAAGAGGAAGAGTAGCAGCGACTGGGCGGGTGGGGAGGTGGTGCGGTGAGACAGATGGAAACCCTAACTTGCGAATATATACAATCAGATGATAACGGGCCGAGATGGGCCATATGTTGGACCATTATTTGTGGAGACGGTTCTCTTAAAACGTCTGTCTCGGTAAATTGATTTTGCGAGGCGATTAATTTTGACCGCCTCGGTTAATAAAAAATGTTTGTCATGGTTAATCGTAGGCATTAAGCGTGGCGGTTTATGGGTTTAACCGTCACGGTTAAGATTTCTCAAGTGCCATGTAAAAGAAATTCTATAGTAGTGCAACCAGTCCCAATTTGTAACAGCTATGTTGTTGGTCGAGTCCAGCTATGCCTGTATCTCTTTCTTTGTGTTATCTAGCTACTTCTAGTGTTTTCTTTTACTGCCTAAACTCTCTTTACATTGCCGTTATTTCGGTAATGGAAATGGGGATAACCTCGGTTAACAAAAAAAACTAGTCCCAATTTCCATTCCGTAATATCCTTTGCTTGTAAACTCCTATAGAGGTACCTATATATGCGCATTGGTATTGCTTCCATCACTTGAAGAAGTTGCAAAAAGCAAGTGAAATTCAACCTTGATGATGAGATCTAGTGGTCTTGCTCCACAGTAAACTCATAGATTAATCACCAATATAGAAATTTATAAATGGTTAGATCTGATCAACAAATGTCATTGTTTAAATGACTTCATTCCGTATGATTGTGGTTGTCTTAACGGTCATTTTAGTAAGCCATGTGCATTTAGGATTTTAGGTTGAGCATCGCCTATATTAGTTGGAGAAGAACTCATTTTGTGCATTCAACCACTATAAACATCATCGTCTCCTTGTGCGATCAAACAACATAACATGGATTTTCATCATCTCATATAGTGATTATCCTCTGCTCGATTTGCCTACCTCAACCACTCCCCCAACCCACCCATCGACACCACAGGCATGTGTGTGCACACTTACACTTGTCAGCAACTCAGCACCGTCCTACGCTAGTAACCCATTCACCGTTGATCTATTGCTATACTCGCTCAGTCATCTTGCCTACTAGTCTTTCACCTCATACCCCATAAACCTGTCGGGAAAAAGAAGCATCATAATAATCCTAGACCATAGAAGCTCCTAGTGGCAATCTGCTAGGATTTACACTTAGGATGTCCAAACTTGTAATGTCGACTAGAATTAGGGTTTGCAAGCAGAAGAAGGTGAAAAAGGACGAGTCAAGGAAATAGAGAATAGAGTGAAGATACCAATGATCCTAATCACTATAAATAGCGAATGCCAATCATTATTCTTTAGTTGAATAAATATTATTGGTAAAGTAAGAGGAGAAATGAGACATCTTTATGTTGATAAGATCATCAATTTGAACTACTAAATGCAGATCTTTGATGATTGATGATGCTTTTATCTGTGTTTGTCATATTACTTATGGTTTCATGAAATTTCATCAATTTGATGCTTTTATCTACATTTTTCCAATGTCCCTGTTCTTTTGAACTTATCAGTCATACTGTAGCTTATTCTCTCTCACGTAACACTATTGAATCAACCAAAATCAATTGGCTTATAGTTTATCAGTGCTGGCATGCAGAAATTCTGTTAAATAATTATTTATATAAAAGCTTTTGACATGTTTCTTTTGCTACACTAACTAATAAACTAAACAAATGAACAAGTATTAAGGTCCTGTTTGGATCAACTAAACTTTTTTTAAGCTGCAATAACCAGGTGGAACCAGCTAGCAGTGTTTTTTTGTAGGTTGGGTAGTTGATCGAATAGTTCAGAATAGGTTATAAGGTGGACTATAAACTGGAGTGTTTAGATTAGCTATAGTTTTTTTTAGCAGCTGGCTCTAGCAATTTATTTTAGTCAATCTGAAAATTCCAATAATCAATACTTTACATGTAAATATAATGCTCGGGAAATTGAGAGTGCATTCAGGACTAAAATGCATGGCGGACACTTCTAGTATTTTTAGGTAGTACTAGCAAAACACTATCACTGGTTACAATAATTTTCACTATGAGACATTTAATAGAAAAAAGTTATACTAAATTTTAAATACTAGAATACTAGGAGAGTTCCACTTTACTAGGGAAATTTAAAGATTTTGGTTGTGATTTATCAGGGTGAAGTGGTGAACATGTTATCTGAATTGACGCAAATAGTCTAAAATTTTCTGTTTCGTCGTGTGTGCGTGTTGTCAACTTGACATGAGAGATCGGACGTCCTTTCGACATTCTCCCAACAACTTCTATGAACACACTACAAGTTCAAAATTTGGAGAAAACCTAACTTTATTTCCCCATTCGTACGTTAGGAATTAATTAAGGTCTGTATTTTTCATTCGGAGAAGCTAACTGGATGTTGAATTGATAGTCCGGTACGGCGCTTTTCGAAGTTGGATCATGAGCAAAAGTTGAAATAGTAATTAATCAGCAAATGAAAACGACGACAGTGCAGACAGCACTTGAGACAAGCTAGTTGACATACGCACGCACCTTGATCACCTGCGGAGCGAGCAAGTGGCGAAGAAAGCACACAGGAACGCGAACGCGCAAGGCACGCGGCGAACCGCATTGCCACGAACAAGAAAAGCATGAACCCGCGCGGATCGGCCCACGTCGTTCAGTTCCGGTTTTCCGTGCACGCAGCTAAGCTAGCATCAGGCCGCGCGCGAGCTGATGTAGCCGGGTGCCGCGGCCTCACGCTTTCAGCATGTTCGCTGGCATGGCGCGTCGCGCACGCAGCGCTGCAGCCCGCTGCATGTGTCATGTGTGTATATATATAGGACCCAAAGGAGACGCCATGCATCCCGATCCCGTCCACAGACAGAGCTGCGGGCGCTCGGCAGTTATTTAAGCTCATCAGCAGCTCACCATCTTGCTATAACTATAAGGTAGCGCGAGGAGCGATGGCGGCGAACTACAGATCGCTCGGCGTTCTCCTGGTCGCTGTCGCCGCGCTACTCGCCACTGCGGCGAGGGCGGTGGACGACGAGCACATGTACCACTGGAAGTGCTTCAAGTCGTGCACGGGGAACTGCCACGACGACGCGGACGAGGCCCGCCACCACTCCGGCCAGGGGGACTCGATGAACAACGTCGTCTCCTCCGGCGGCGGCAAGTGCAAGGACGGGTGCCTCAGCGAGTGCTTCGAGGACCTGCCGGCAATCTGCTACCACCAGTGCGTCGTCAACAACTGCCTCCACTTGCCACCCTGTATGTATCCGGCCTAATCATCTCTCTCCCTGACCCTGCTGTCCATGTCTTGCTTTCATTTCTGTACGTACTCTAGCTATGTAGTAATCCATGCATTATATTATTCGATCTGCCCGCATGCAGTTAGCAAGGAGAAAACGATGTGCTTCAAGAGCTGCTGCGACAAATGCTTCCACCACGGCCCGCCAACGCCTGGTCCTGGCCCCAAGCCCAAGCCGCCAACGCCGCCTGGTCCGCCGAAGCCCAAGCCGCCTGGTCCTCCGAAGCCGCCGAAGCCGCCAGCGCCAAAGCCACCCACGCCCAAGGCGCCGCCACCGCCAAAGAAACCGTGTCCCCACGGCAGCGACGAGGTTATTAAGGCCGTCGACAACAACTGATATATATCACGTATACATACTTCAAATCGTAAGTATACGTACTCCGCGGGCACATCATCAAGAGTAGGCCCCACTATATACGACGACGCATATATGTGTACGCAGTGGGATTAATATGTTCCCAATTAATCGTTGCTGTAACTGTAAACTGGGACATACACCATATATAAGTATGACCAAGTGCCTGATATACATAGTAGTTCTATAAATGAATGCATAGATTATTATATGATCGATGTACGTACTGAAATTTATCTTCTATGGCGTGCACAGCAGTTGTCACTTAAAATTGCACTATACAAAACAAAATATCATAAATAATGTCAAGTTTGTTTGTTACTTATATTTTCAGTACCTCAGCAGTTACTTCATCTTCCATTGATCCTGACGTGTTATCATTGCCATTCATCAATACTATCAATGGTCTCTACTACTCCCAGTCTCCCATGGTAATCGACACAATGTTCGGTAAAATATGTGCACTATTCCATAACCAAACAACAACATATAGATGAAAAAGCGAGATCTTCTAAACGAATACCCAACCTGTGTTAGCTGATCTTCGTCATCTCCACGAGTACCAACCTGTGTTAGCTGATCTTCGTCATCTCCACGAGTACCACCGACGCCATCAATTTTCATTACTGCCATAAATCATCCATCAGAGAAGATGACATAGGATGCGGCCTTAAAAAAACAGACCAAACACCAGTATCCACAGAAGCAACCTATTTGTACCACTGCACCATGGGCCAACATAACTATTTTTTTTTTTGCGAGGAAACACAACTAGAAATTAATCAGGATATGATACAAATCCAAAGTCAGTTATGAGCTCATGTGGTTGAATTCATTTAGAAAACCATATATTCCTATACTAAACTTTTTTTCTCGGTGAGATGACTGCTGGATTTTCAGTTATGAGGTCATATATGTGTTTTCTTCTTATAAATTCAAAACGGGTATAAAATGTGCGCCAGTTATTAATCATATGTAGCAAAAAAATTGCTTCCCAGGTAAGGAAAAAGCTGTACTACACTAAACAAGGTACAAGGCTCGGCGTTACGTTAAATCCCCCCTCTTGATCGAGCTTGAGCCTTGAGGCCGATCATCAGGGGCGGGCATGGGCGTTCAATGATCCGATCAAACTTGGGCTCAATCTTCCGCGCCATCTTGGGAACCAGATCCAGCATGCATGTCACGGTTGTTACATGTCTCTGTCGTGGGTGCAGTGCTACATGCATGTTACTGCAGCACCATAATGTATGGCTTTTCCAGTGTGATGTGTGGCTGTTTGCACGACCAGGCCGTTTACATGTGAGTTGTGTACGTGCATACCATGTTTTGTGAGATCATCAAATGAAGTTTTTGCTTGGCCAATTCCTGGTAGGGTTTTACTACGGTACACCAAATGACTGTGAGCCGTTCATTCGTTCCGATCGGACGGCTACGATCATCTATTACCTCCTAAGAGATAATATATTTATTAATTTTTTATTTTATAGGAAAAGCTAAATAAGGAATATTTTAGATATAAAAAATCATGTCTAGATTTGATTGATGCATATGTGATTTGGAAGACACAATCTTGCATACCAAGTACGTGTCCAGGCAATGAACGTGTCACGTGTGATGAAATTTATGTACATAAGTGCCCAACATATACATGTCCAAAGTATAAGTAATTTTACGTGCATATGAAACATTACGTAGTCACTTTACACGTGCTCAGCATATGTAACGAATATATAGTTTATTAGAAAGCTACTAGATTATATAATATAGTTTTAACCGAGTCAGTAGTATTTGTAACATGTTTTTTCAGAACGCTAAAGTTTGTGTAACAATATGTTGGTGGATTTCTTTTGTACATGTATTTTATTTTATAAGTGAATATGTAACGTATTTTTCATGCAAACTGTCAACGAGGAACCAAGAACGATGCCCACGGAAAAAGGAAGGAGGCCCGTGCTTTTCTCCCGTGATGAGACGATTTCCAATGTTTCCTTTTTTTTCTTAGATTAATTATAATTTATTAATTCAAAAAATCTAGAAAATCAATGGCTGAGATTCGTTTGAGGTATTACCTCCTAGAAAGTAAAATGTGTACCGTAGCATTGCCCTTTCTGGTTTCTGAGCATCGTACGTGATAACGTGCTCCAAACTTTTTCAAATTTTTTCCATAGCATACGCATATGATGTAAAGACAGCTCGCCAAGTTTCGTGATTTTCGGATTTTGTTTGAATTTTTTAGAATTTAAAAACCGCCCGCACGTAACTTGGAGGCGTTGCCCCGAGAGCACGTTGATCGAAACTTCGGCTCAATTTCTGGATTCGGCCTAAACATACACTCAAGAACAAGAATAATTTTTTGCATTCATTGAAATCCATTATTCGATGCACCCGCAGTTCAAACTTGAGTATTTTGGGGAAAATCAAGGAAATGAAATAAAGTCCAAAAATATAACAAAAAGTTTTGAAAAAGTGTCAAACTTGAACATGTTGACCATGCTGATATGTGAAAGCTACCAAAAAAATCTGGTTGCAAAAATAAAAAAAAATATTTTGCCGAGTGTGGGCCCTGGCACTCGGCAAAGGGAAACCCTAATTCCTTTGTCGAGTGCCGCCTATCTGGCACTCGGCAAAGCATTAAAAATTTAAAAAAAATTCAAAACTCCGAGCCCAACCAACCGGCCCACCCCACACCACACACGCACGCACCCGCCCGCCGCCGCCGCCACTCGCCCGCCACGCCGCGCCCGCCCACGCCGCCCCCAGCGCCGCGACCAGCCGCCCCCCCGTGCCGCGTGGCCCCCACGCCTGGCCGCCTCCGCGTGCCGCCCCAACCCCACCTCCCATCCCCCCCTCGGCCCCCGCCCTCGCCCCCCTTCCCGGCCGCCGCCGGCCGGCCGGCCCTGCTGATGAGGACATCACCGGCTTAGATATGACCATGCCAACCACTTCTATACCAAAGGTGAAACCATTCTATATGATGTTTATCATTGTTACATTTGATGAATGTGTGTTGCACTATGAAGTGTGTATGTTTTCATTTTCAGAATTGCTTACTTGGATCAAGGAAGGGTTAGATTGCATATGGAAAGCATGGATGGTCAATGAAGTTGATTGGGGACCAAATCCAAGTGTTCCTAACGTTCTCCACCAGGCCACCACGTCATATTGGATCCAAGGAAACAAAGAGTCCAAGTCCAACACGTTTTGGAAAGTTCAATTCGGACTGCAGAAGAGTCCAAACTTGCGACAGTTGCCACGACTTCATACGGACTCCGATTGGGACGTTATAGGACTTTTTGGAAAGCTTATCAAGTCTACTTTCCAATGGGTCCGGACTCATACCTATATCCTATCAGATGCGTGCGCAGTAGATAATTTAATACCGAGATCTTTTCTGCCAACGGTGCTGCGTCACCCTATTTTGGGCCGATGGCCCGTGTATCAAGTTGAGTCCATTAGGGACTCATCCTAGGGTTGTAGGATGACACTAGGACCCTTGTGGTCGTCCTCCCTCCTCCTTATATCCCACTAGAGCCGCCACAAACAGATTGGGTTTTGTTTAGATGAAAGTTTAGCTGCTGCTACTTCCTTGTAGACGCGTGTGTCGACTAGACCATCCGTTCTACTTGATTCGGAACCCCACCTTCATGTGTATCACATCTGATCCTTCATCTCTTATTTGCAATTGAGTGCTTGTTCTACTTGTTCTTGCTTGTTCTTCGATTGCTTGCAGGAATAACCCTAGTGGTTTGGTTGGTTGTGATCCGCAAGATCGTGAGCAACCGCTGGATTTGGTGTATCGATCGCTAAGGCGCAGCGTCCTTGGATGGTTGTAGTCGGATCGTGAACGTCTCTCCAGTCAAATCGTAGTCACCGAAAGATCGGGACACCCATACACTCATCAAGTGGTATCAAAGCAAGGTTTCATCGGTGATGTCCTCATCACCTGCCCGACGGGAGAAAGGAGGAGGAACAAAGGATAAGAGGAGGAGGAGGAGGAGGAGGAAAGGAGGAAGAAGAAGAGGAGGAGGAAGAAGAAGAAGAAGAAGAAGAAGAAGAGAAAGGAGAAGAGAGTGTTCGTGCTCCTCGATCAATTAGCGTAAGTACTAGTTATTTAATTAGTAGTAGTAGTAGTAGTAGTGTAATTAGTAGTAGTATTAGTAGTACTGTAGTAATAGTAATAGTACTATAGTAGTAGTAGTAGTAGTAGTAGTAGTAGAGTAGAGTAGAGTAGATTAGTAGTAGTAGTAGTAGTAGTTGTTGTTGTTGTAGTACTAGTGTAATAGTAGTATAGTAGGTACTACTAGTGTAATAGTGCTGCAAATGTGGGTGTCGGCCATCGAGCCGATTGTTTTCTTGCAGGTTTTGTGAACCTCCCCGTACTACTAGTGAAATTTGATGAAAACAACGATTGTTTTTTTGGTTATGGAGAACAACACATGTGGACTCATAAATCGGGTTTGACTAGTCTCCCCTATTTCAAAGATCTCCTTTATCCGCACTACATCGATGTAATGCACACAGAAAAGAATATCGCTTAGGCAATCTTTGGAACACTCATGGACACTGACAAGTCAAAGGACAATGTTAAGGTTAGACTGGACTTGCAAGAGCTGTGTGATAGGCCAAAGCTAGTGATGAAGGTTCCTGGTAATGGGAAGAGATGACAAAGAGGTCCGGCCGATTATGTACTGAAAAGAGACCATAGGAAGAAAGTACTACAGTGGATCCAGACGATCATGTTCCCTGATGGGTACGCTGCGAATCTGAGAAGGGGAGTGAATTTGTCTACTATGCGAGTGTTAGGGATGAAGAGTCATGACTATCACATATGGATTCAGCGGCTCCTGCCTGCGATGACCCGGGGATTCCTCCCCGAGCCTGTGTGGCACGTGCTGGCAGAGTTGATCTATTTCTTTTGTCAGCTTTGTGCCAAGAAGCTATCTCGAGATGTGATTACTAACATGGAGGAAGTGGCACCTCTGTTGATCTGCAAGTTGGAGATGATCTTTCCCCCAGGCTTCTTCCTGCCGATGCAGCATCTGCTTTTGCACCTACCAACTCAAGCACATGATGACTGTATGCATGAGTGGTACGCATGTGAGCAGGGGAGAGAGGCCAAGGCGGAGGTCGTGCAGGACAAGGTTGCTAGGTCCCGGCTCTGGGACCTGTACCACGAGGCGAGGATCCAATGCATCGTCATCGCCTTCGCCGAGCTGTACGGTGAGAAGGTCAAGAAGAAGAAAGCGAGGGAGAAGATGCAATCCAGGGAGACCGACCTCACCAGGGACCAGTACCTCCAAGTAAGTGGGAAACATTAATACCGATTTGTTTTTTGAAGAATATGTAGGCTTCAATTGATCTTCTGACATATTAAATACTTGACTTGACTTCATCCCATGCAGTTCTGTCCTGGTTGGTGCCAGGCCCACTCGAACTGTCGGGCGGCCATTGTGGACAGGTGGCTCTCTGACAAGTGGGCCGAGAGGCACAAAGATCACCGAGAGTGGCGCCTGCAGATGCCTGGGATGCCACACCGACAAGGCAACCAAAGCCTTGAACGATATGCTGAGAGATGAGCATGTTCTATTGATTTATGTTTTTATTCTAACGCTCAATACTCATTAGTTGCAATCATCTTTGATTTTTTCTCGCAATCCCAGTCGCATGGTGGCGCACCATGTAACCCGTTCATGGCGTACACCTTGGCGAACAAGGGCAGGGCGACCGAGCCGGAGAACCTGTACAACCCGGACGACGGCCCCGAAGCTTTCAGCAACCCCAACGCCTACACCAAGATCACCGTGTACAGGACGGCGGCTCGTGCCCGTCATGGGGAGGACTTTGAGCCGGCCAGCCAGCCTCTGGACACAGACCTGCTGATGAGGTTGGGAGGAGGGAGGCCGTCGGTTGTATATGGCCGACAGCTCGGTCTCCTCGGCCTCCCTTCCCAACCTCGCCGAGGTTCGGTCGAGGAGCACGAGCGGATCCATCCCCATCAGACCAAGGCAGCTAACCATGGCGCAGCTTCAGGTAAGTACCGTTCAAGTAATCACGCAATTCTTACCTTGCATTTGCATTGTTTAAACCTTGCTGGATGAATATTGCAGACCCAGATGTAGGAGGAGATTCATAGGATTAATGCACAGATGGAAGCAAGGGATCAGGCCCGAGAGGAGGCCCATAGGCGCGAGTTGGCCCAGGTGGAGGCCCAACGCCTACAGTTGGAGGCTCGGAACCGCGACTGGGACCAGAGGTCGGCGGATATGGCTACCTTCTTTGCGAGCCTGAATGTCGCTGGTATGGTCGTGCCTCCCTCGCTGCTCGCTCCTCCACAAGTGCCGCATCCTGTTGGTCCTACATGGACTCCGGTGAGTTTATATATATGGTTATTTATTGTTTTAGCTTCTTCGGCCCTCCTCCAGGTAGTCACAGGGTTCGGCGCCTTCGCCTCAAGGTAAGCTTTCGCCTCCGGGTCAGCCTTTGCCACAGTACAGGTGGCCCCCTCGTGGCCCTCCTCTGTACTACGGGTGGCAAGGTGCACCTACTCCGCAGTCCGGGTGGTCTCCTGGCCCTAATGTGCCGCCCCAGTGGCAAGGTGGTCTTCCACCGACCGGGGGGTCGCAAGGGTGGCCGCAAAGTGGCCAAGGTGGGAGCTCTTCAGGCACTGGGGGCCAAGCATGTGAGCAGTGATAGATTTGTGAGCAGTGTGCCTGTGATGTGGATTTTCGTTCTTAACTTGTGATGGTTGGATGAATTATGAACACATGTTGTTGTGATGAATGGATTATGGATAGATTATGGACATATTTTGTGTATTCTGTGATTGGATGTGGATATCCATGTGATATATATTGTGTTTGTGTGATGGATGAATATATATGTGATGTATATGGTGTTATCGGGATGAAAAGGAAAAAAAATATAAATTTTCCAGCTTTGCCAAGTGCTACACTCGGCAAAGGGTCATGACACTCGGCAAAGGGGGCATGACACTCGGCAAAACTGGGAATTTTTGCTCCAGCTTCGGCCGGATTGCCAGCTTTGCCGAGTGCTGGCCAGATGGCACTCGGCAAAGCATTTCCAAAAAAAAATTTTTTGTTGCCGAGTGCTGACGTGGCAGGCACTCGGCAACAAATTTAAAAAAAAAAATTTTGCCGAATGGCTGCCACGTCAGCGCTCGGTAAAAAATCCGTCAACCTAACGGTCACCGTTTCCTTTCCCGAGTGCTGACCTGACACTCGGCAAAGCCTTTACCGAGTGTCCGATATTTGGCACTCGGCAAAACGGGCTTTGCCGACGATTTTTTGCCGAGTGGGCTTTGTGGAGTGCCACACTCGGCAAAACGTTTGCGAGTGGAAATGGCCCTTTACCGAGTGCGGCCGGCACTCGGCAAAGCGTCTGTTTCTAGTAGTGCTAGCATCTATAATAAAATTTATATCCTGCAGAAATTTCTTTACACATCCATCGTACGTGTTTAGCAGTCAAGAAATGCAGTAGTTCTTCCGTTCTTAAGAAGCATTTTGATCCAAAGCTGAGATTTAGCATTGCCGTTAATTACTGTACGGTAGCATATATCGTTTGTTTTTTTCCTTCTGGAAGATGAGGAGCTCAACTCCAATTGCTGAGAAATAGTGAGAATATCGGTTGGCCCAGTCTGTCGGAACCGCTTTCACATGCTTCCTGCATGCTACAGTACTGCGGCCTCATCATGCGTTCCACACGCGCGCAAATGGCGCTGCCTATCCAACAAGGCGGCACAAGCACTCCAGGATGCGCGCGGCCCGTACCTCTAGCTACCTCTGGGGCAGCAGTACATATGCGCGTAGCTCGGCGCGAGGCCACACGCGCACCCCCATCGCTATCGACCCATCGCGCGCGCGTTAGCTGCACCGTACTTCCCCTTGGAGGTCGCGGCCAGCAATGGCGTGCTCCAAGGCGGTGTTGCTCGCCTCCCTCCTTGCCGTCGCAGCGCTCTCCTCCGCTATGGCGTGGGAAAACTACGACCATCACATGTACGGCAAGTGCTACAGGTCCTGCGTGAGGAAGTGCTACGACGATGACGACGACGACGACGATGATGCCTTCAAGAATGGCATCCGCCCCGTTGCTGCCTCCGTGTCCGACGATGATCACGACCAAGACGACCACCACGATGATCACGACCACGACCACGACCATGACCATCATGACCATGACGACGACCACCACGACCATGGAGACCACCATGACGACGATGACTATGATGAGTGCCGGGTGGAGTGCAACGAGAACTGCATCGACTACGTGCCCGGCATCTGTTACCACCACTGCGTCACCCACGCCTGTCTCTACTTGCCACCATGTACGTTCAGTGCTAGGAGATATATATATATATATAAGGTCCTACGTCTAATTGATCTTGATTAAGCCCTTGGCTTTGTTAATACATTAATTGTGTTTCTATATGCCTACAGATAGCTACCGGAGAACGGCTTGCTTCCGGCGATGCGGCCATAGATGCTAACACCATGGCCACCATCATCATCACCCTGACGACGAGGACGACGAGGACGCTGACCACCATGACGGGTTGACGCCAAGCCCACATAAACCCGGACCTGAGCCGAAACCACCCAAGCCAGGCCCAACGCCCAAGCCACCAAGGCCTAGTCCAACGCCACGGAAGCCCAAACAACCAAGTACCCCGAAGCCACCGAAAAAGCCGACACCGCCAAGTACTCCGAAGCCACCATCGAAGCCAACATCACCCAGTATACCAAAGCCACCACCAAAGTCAGCATCGCCGGATATCCCAAAGCCACCACGAAAGTCGGCACCACCAAAGTCGTTGACACCGCCTAGTACACCAAAGCCACCACTGAAGTCGGTGGCGCCAAGTATCCCGAAGCTGGCACCATTGAGTACCCCAAAACCACCACAGAAGCCAACAATGCCTAGTACATCGAAACCACCACTAGAGTCAGTAACACCACTTAGTACCCCGAAGCACCATCGAAGCAAACAAATCCACCACCAAAACTGACACTGCCCAATACTCCAAAGTCAATACCGAAACTGACATCGTTCACTAAATCGAAGGCACCTCATATTACACCAAAGCCACTGGCACCACCTAGTACATCAAAGCTAGCAACTCCCAAGCTATTGAAACCATCACTGAGGAACCAAAGCTAGGAGTGCATAAACCAGGACCGAAGGCATCTGCATCGCCATTGGATACCCAGCTCAGGCTACCCACAACAATTGATGGAGCTAATTCGTTCATGACAGGATGACATACACATGATTAAATTGAGGTTGTTATTGATTACTTTATTTAGTAAAAATATAAAAGGATTATGTTAATTGGTAGATGTAAATTGGGCATCAGTAAACCTGGTATATTAAGTCTAGTTCTATGGATCCATGTATGCATGATGTACTGAAGAGTCATATTATAAGGTAAGAATATCATAATCTTATGTTCTCGATCTTTTAGTTATTTCACCAAGTGGTGGGAATCAGGGTATGAGACAAATAAAAGAAACATTTCTTCTATCTAAAATAAAAGAATTTTGCTAATTTATTACTATATCCAATTTATAAAATTGATATACCATTTAATTGATATCATTTAGCAAAATAAAACACACCATATGCATCCATCTTTGAGCTTGAGAATTTCACGGAATAAATATATAGTATAACAAATAGGCTATTAAGTAACTAAATAAATTATGGATACATCTATATATATCCTTAACATACTGAAACGTGTCATTATTTGTATCAAACTAACATAGATTCATAAAAGCTAAATCTTGTAATCAATGTGTGTCAATAATAAATTTTGCATATGTATAAGACGTTTGATCTTATTTCGAACTTGTTTAGACTTTTTTTATGTTGTTTTCATTGTAAAATGATGGATTTCCATCCGTAAAGAGGATACATATGATATATGTTAGATTCTTTCAACACTAGACTCACGTCGACATGGAACGGGTATAAACCGCTAGGTTTTTACTTGCGAACCCCACACGCACGAATATAAAATCTGTCGATAAAAACACCCATAACCCATAACGGGTTTTTAAGTTTATGCCCAGACCCCACTGGGCTAGCCATCGGGTTGCCCACGGTCGCAACCATGGAGGAAGACAAAAACATAGAACAAAAATCTTGTTACCACAGGTGCCGTAATTATCAAACCGTGTAACAAAAATATTCAGAAAACACCCATCAACACATCAACACAGAAAATAATTATGAATATTTCTTGACCCTTGTGTCGGAACTCATAATTAGTATTATGGGCAAGCCTAGCGCCCGGACGTCCGGCCTTGGCATTTCTCTGGACGCGGCTCCCATTCGACGCACCCGGCATGCTCCGTGCATAAATTAAAATAGAATAGCGTCCAATGTGCCCGCCGTACCCACGTCACTATATGTCTCCGCAGGTCACCACGTATGTACGCCCAGCTCCCAACAACAACGTACATATCCCCATCCCGCTCAGAGGAAGCACTCTACTCCCAACTATGACATACACAACCCCATCCACCTAGCGCCTATCCCGCTCCAGAGGAAACGTCTTGCTCCCAACGGCAATGTACGCAGCCCCCATCCACCCAGCGCTCATCCAGCTCAGGGGGAGCGTTCGTCCCTGTGGAGCTCACTTGCTTGTGCGCGACACACGTAGCTCCTCGTCCAGCCCCCATCACCCATCTCTCGTTCATATGGATGTCATGCCTGCTTAAGGAGAGATTATGCAGCAGAGGGTGAGAGGATGAGAGATGCAAACACTCGATCTACTTTTAAAACATACAAATACAACTGCTGCAACATTATCTCAAGGAAATTGAAACATTTGAAAAATGCGTCTGAAACACTTGAAACATGCACCTAAAACACACTTGAAACCATTGTAACCATATGCAAAAATCCGAATAAAACACATGTAATAAATGTGTGAAACATATGCAACATCCAGATAAACACACATCGAAAAAACATCGGAAAAACAGATAAAACATAGATTTGAAACACTCAAAACATACTCCCGCAACATGTCTCTAAAACAATTGCAACATCTACTTTTGCAATATCTATATCAAATAAATGCAACATACCTATGAAGTATCTGAAACAATTGAAACGTAGAATTGCAACATAGGGGGGAGAGAGAGCCTAGCGCATGGATTGCCATGGCCGTCAGATCTGCGAGCATTGGGGGCTCCCGGTGGGGAAGGACGCTGGTGTAGGGGAGGGGCACCATCGGGGTGGGAGAGGAGGACGCCGGGGTGAGGGGAGGAGCCGCCGGGGGTCGGGGAACATGGGGGAGGGGAAGGCTGCGCCGGTCGTCGAGAGTCGCGGCGGCTGGCGTTGGCTGCTTCGGAGCCTAGCCATCGCTGGTGGTGGCGACGGTCGACGGCGACGGCCTGCGATGTCTCGTAGTCTTCCACATCAAATGCCAGGGTGGGGGGATTGGCTGCTGGGGTAGGGTGGAGGCCGGAGTGGGGTAGCGCGCCGCCGCCGGGCAGGGAGGCGGCCATGGCTGCGCGACGAGGCAGTGCGCGGGGAACCGAGGGGAACGAGCCGCAGGGAGGCGGCCATGGCTGCGCGACGAGGCAGTGCGCGGGGAACCGAGGGGAACGAGCCGCGGAAGGGATGAGGAATCGAAAAACTAGGTGCCTGGGCGTGGGAATGAGCGAGTTGAGTAGCGGTTTCTGGATTGATGTTGGGCCGATCAACAAGCAAATACGAAAAGGTGCGTCCACATGGGTGAGGGGTGCGTCCACACAAGCATTACCGTAGTATTATTCAGGGAATTTCTAATCGTTTTAGGCTACTACACTGTGGAAACAGCAGCTAGTGCCTTCGCTGTTTTATAAGCGTCACAACTTCTGTCACCCGCTTAGAGATGCGAGGTGGTGCTATTTTGCACTACAACTTGCTGCCGCGGTGCTGACATCGTGGGCTGCAGCGGGCCATTAATTTACCGACATGTGCTAAGCCCATTTGGAGCAGGTCGACGACACATTAGCACAAAGCTATGCGGACAGAAACCTGGCTGCAGCCCTGTGTCATTTACGTTTCAAAATTGTATCCATTCGTCTCATTTTTAACTTGAGATCATTTTTGGATGTGTATGTATCTCACTTAAACCATATGTGTTAGAGTGTATTTGAACAAAATTTCACTCCAATCAACTTTAATACATGTGGTTTAAGATACATACATACGCATCCAAACAAGACTTGAATGGACATATTATCTTATATATGCCTCTAAAGTTTAGTAAAAAAATTAGAATATTGTTGATTGAGCTTCTCTACTACGATGGACCGGGTTTTAAAAGCCCATGGGTTTACGGGTTTGGGTACTATAATCCCTGATCCATGCCCACAAATCCGTTAGGTCTGGCTTTTTGCCCGTTATCAAATGCATGGGTAGAGAATTTGATCCATATTATTATCTTAATAAAGTAAAAATCTATCATATTTCTGGTTTCGGGTACCCATTGCCATATCCGCTCGCGTACGCATACACACGCGTAAACCATGTGTGCAGTTGTACAGTGAGTCAGTGACTCGTTGAGCCATGCAGGGCACCGTTTAGGTGCAACATACGGGCTCAAGCTGTTACCATAGACACCTAGGAATAGGCTTTGTTTCTATCCTTTCTATGCCTGTACTCTCTCCGTCTCTGAAAAAATCAATTCCTAGAAACCGTGTCAGTCAAACTTTTTAAACTTTGACTAACTTTATAGAAAAATATAACAAACATTTATGACTTAAAATGAGGACTATGTGAAAATATGTTTTATAATAAATCTAATGATACTAGTTTGATATCATATTTTAATGTTTTTTTCTAGAAATTTAGTCAAAGTTTAAAAGTTTGACTTATGACAACTCTAGGAATATATTCTTTTAGGGACAGAGGGAGTAATCTTTGGATTACTGTCCTTCTCCTTTATGCATTGATGGCACTTTTTACTAATCCCATACGTCTAAATGAAAATTTATTGTGTGTTCTTCCCAAACTACTCATGCTTTCATGGTATAATGAATGGCTCTCATCCTATGATGAGTTGATGACCCTCACTTATGCAACTTAGCACCGACGATCATTGCCCACCTATCTCCTCATCCCTTGCCTCATGATCATGGGGGACTGCATCACAAGTGCACAACACCAATAAGGGCATGTACAATGGTAGATGCTTATAGGTCGTTATAGGTTGTTTGGTTGTTTTTTGCCAGCGCGTACACCAAATCGATGCTTGAGGATGGCAGCGATGCTCTCTGAAGCGGCAGTGCCTAGTCTAGCTCTTATGCGATCCCACGGTGGCAAGCGCACGCATCATAAAATGGTCTATACTAGACAAGTTAAGCATCTTAATTTTTTTCCATTGTAGGTTTCGGTTTTAGAGATGCTTGCCGACATAATTTTTCTTCCTTTTAAGCACCTCCCATGCATTGTGATGTCCTAATGCCTCGCCGGCATGGTAGAGCTCGCACGCCTTGACGTCGATCGAGTGTGCCCGTCTTGATGCCGAATGCAAAACATTCAATGAAGCCAAACATGCCATTTGTGCCTAGTTGTAGGCACTAGAAGACAACATGCTTCATGTCTAGACTATTGTTGTTCTCAACACCCGTGCCAGCCCTCATCCTCATTGTGCTTGATTCCAACATGCCAAACTACACCAAGTGGTGTGGCCTATTCCTCCTTAGTTTCGGTAAGTATGCGCTCTCTGATCGACATCATGCACCCCCAATGTCCTAGACTAGTGTTGTATGGATTGCATGGTCCTTGGCTAGCTTTATGGGACCATCCCACCCCAATGCTTCCTTATTCGTCCATCATAGTAGACAATGGTTCCTTTCTTCCCCTTACCTTTGTTGACTCCAATGTCCTTCCTGCTCCTCACAGTCATCACAGTCAATTTTATCTTTGAAATGTTCTTATCACTCATAGTATCAAGAACTTGTTTTGTTTAGACATTTTAATAGCAACAAAAATTGTCTTTTTAGTTTAGTTCATATGTTTTTTTTGTGAAGAAGTTTTGACTCAGACCTTGATCGCCAAGTGCAATAGTTCCGCTCATGTCTATCTATTATATTATTGCCCCATGTCCACCTACACACATTAGGACATAAGCTCTTGTCACCATCACCTTCTTCCCTTTGGCATTGTTGTCTCAAACACATTGGCTTTGAGGCCCTCTCCAAACTTGATAGCTCTTCAGCTATTTTGTGTAACAGTGATACTGTGAGTCCATTGATAGGACATAGTTGAATTGTGTATTCAGGAGTATTGGAAACAACCTCGATCATATTTGATTTCCCCATATTCAAAATATACAGATTTCTTGTGCTTTTATGTGCGTTAAACCATTATAGCACCATTAAATTCATGAAACAATGAAACTAGTGGTTGTAGCCTTTGGACTAATATCTTAATATATATTGCATAGTGTTGACGGTCGTTAAGTATCAATTTCTATATGTCAACAAGAGCTAAAAAGAACTTAATTGAATCACCGCCATAGACTTAGGGGGTCCAACTGACAGATTTCCACAAGTTTTGGTGAGTTTATGTTTTACAGGGAGTTATCAGGAAAAGAACCATAGAAGGTCCACATATCATGTTTACATAGAGAGAAAGGACCTCCGTACAAACAAGAATACTCAGGAAGGCTCTAGAAGGGACTGGACCAAGCCAGAGGCCGAGAGGGCCCACACCCAGGGCGCCCGCCCTAGGGTTTGGGGCGCCCGCCCTACTCCTGTGACCAATCACAGATCGTGCCTGACCGCCTTTAAGGATGAATCTAAACCACTCGCTTAAGGTTGGTTTGATTCGACAGTCCACGTTCATTTGAGGGGGCTATATAAGGAAGGCCCTGCCACCCCTGAGGAAAGGAGAAATCATTATTAGAGGAAGCCATCAAATCTAGGGTTTCATATCCCTCTCTCCACCAGAGAATTAGAATAGCTACTCCTAATTCCTTCAAGTTCTATAGGATTGATTAGATAGATTTAGAGAAGTAGAGCATCGCGCTCTGGATTTCGGATCTTCGTCATAAAGATTGGTATTATCTTGTATCTTTCTCTATGACTTTATTCTTAATATCATTATGTTTCTATTTATTATGTTCTTAGTTTATTCTAGTTCTATATTTGATATAGTTATGATCGATAATGAGTTTATGTATGAGTTTGCAAAACGCTTAGCTCTTACCTCGAGGGAGTTAAGTGGTAGATCACATGTAAGCGTGGTGCTTACACTACTACAAAACAAGGATATTGTAACACTTTTATGTAACATATTCATTAATGTGTTCCAGTGAAATTTTATAGTAACACAAAACAGTGTGTTACAAACTTCAGTTGTAACACAAAACACTCTTTTTAGGAAAATGTGTTACTGACAATAATTATAGTAACACAAGATTAATGTTACAAGCAAAATGTTATAAAACTATACTATGTTGTAACACATTAATAGAACACATATAAAAGATGTTACAAATATATCCCCTGTAGTAACACAAAATAATGTTACACTCTCAGTGTTACAAAGAAACATATACATTAGGCGACATTGACATCCAACCTAGGCGTCGTCAAGGTTGTTAGGCAATCACATCATGGGATAATCTCATGGAAATCAAGTAGCAATAAATAGGTGATTAAAAGGATTATTAATTCGATGCGAGAGACTATTGCCAATTTTTTTGGCCGGGCTAAAGAAACTCTAGATAGAGCCCGATGACAATAAGAAGTCACCATACCATAGTCCATCTTTAGCATCACCCGGTGTATCGTTATAAACCATTTTAGCGATATGTGTTCGGTCGTTATAAAACTCTAATGACCCTTGTATGTCGTTATAAATCTTTAACGATCGGCCGAATTTTAACAACTGACCGTCTGATGTTACGTGATATATATAACGACTAACTATCCGATGTCTAGTATAAACTTATAATGACACACTATCTGATGATATATATTTATAGCGACCAACTATATAATGCTAGGCATACAAAAAATTAACATATAATATCATTTGTTTATACTTTAGCCATACAATCAACTTTAACATGCATGTCAGACATTCAGACAATACAGAGTCATCAAACACATAAACCAGACCAAAGCTCATAATTTACATTAAAGTTATCATTATCTGCCATGTCATTGTACATACAGTTCATGACAAACAAAGATGTTTGGTTGCATAACCCATATCATTTTCTTGCACTCTTTACAAAATGATCCATCTCTAGAAAATCCTTACGAAAGTTTTCATCTATAGCTAGCTAGGATGTCTAAAACACATCTCCATGAGAATTTTGATCCAAACGCTAGCTGCATGCATCAGACTACTATCTCCCACCTGTACAAAAAAGTACAAATTCATCAAAAACATAATCTTAAACTTAATATTGGAGATCAAGAATGTAACTCAATTTATATTTATGTATCAGAAAATGATGGTGCCCTTTGCTTTTGCTTGGCACACACGATTAAGATAGCAGCGGTAGCAGACTATAGTAGCAGCATAATGAATAATAGTAGATCAACACATGGCTAGAAGTAGTAGACTATAACAACAGCAGCCTAATACTAGATCTTGCTAACAGAAAGAGGTGCTGAAGCTATTTTGACTGATATAGCACATGACCAAGAGTACAATAATATAGATATATCCCTAGCAACTTTTTAAATATAATGCATTGACTCATAGATAGGGTAGTATGGGCTCAAGTTCATTCTAAATAGATTAAAATCATGAGCAGAACCATATTTGTTAATGTGGGAGGCATCTTCACCACAGAACTCACCACTACTTATATTATTAGAAAAAGAGTTGAATCTGCTAGTACTACTTGCATAAAAAATACTTGTAGTCTGTGTTAGATGTAGCAAAAGAAAACTAATCTTCCTCAGGGCAATAATTAAAATCAGATGACAATATGAAATGCATCAGCTCTCCCTCATTGCATGTACTTATGTGTAAACATGTTTTTTTTATGAAATGTGTAACCCTCATAAAAGGAACAGGAAACAAATTAATCTATAATTCATTAAAAATTAGCTGACCGCATACTTTTAGTTGGAAATATGAACAATTCATACCAACAGTAGCAGGTGCAAATCAAAATAGTTTTTGGCTACTGCATTCCAAGGCTCTCATCAATGAACTCACAAAATGGAAATATTTCTCATTCTACTAGGCACCAACATGTAAAATATGTACTATCAGGTTGTCAATAAAGAAAAAACACTGGTTGCGATCATAATAACATGTGAAATCAAGAAGACACTTATGCAGTCACTCCAAGAAGACACTTATGCACTCACTCCAAGAAGACAACAGTGATGTACTAAGTCTGACATTCAGTCCAATTTTCCTTTATATATTTCTAGCTGAATTGAGAGTGGTTTTCCTTTTTAAATAACAATTTATTTTGTCAGAGGGTATCCCCACCACACACTGCACATATTTCATTAACAGTTGCAGATATAAATTTTTGTTATAGCAGGAATTCAATAAATATGAGAAGAACTTGTACAATTACACATTAAAGAAAAAGGAGAGGAAAACAAATCATTGAAGATTCATGGTAATTCACCTCATGAACTATGATTGGTCATTCAATCCATTGTCACTAGCAACCATAATATCACTAGCATCCACTGTGGTTCCCTCAATGTCTCTTCTAGCCCATTGATGCCTTACATTTGCATTATTGAACATATCTCCAAGGTGTGTGACACGGAATGGTTCATTTTCTACATCATCTTCCCATTCATCACAACCTGTGTCATATATATCTCTCTTGGTTTCATCTTCATGACTACTGACCACCCAGGGTTTTGTTTGTCTTCAGCATAAAACACTTGGTCAACTTGGTTAGGAAAAATGTATGGTTCATGACCAATCTTTTCTCATGAATGTATTAGGTGTGAGAAGTTAACAAGTGTGTAGTCATACTTGTCTTTCTTTATTCCTCTTTTAGAAAGAACATCGACCCATTCACATTTGAAAAGTACCACAGAAAAATTCCTAGAGTAGTTTAGCTCAATAATATCAATTATCCTCCCATAGTAAGTGACATCACCTAAAATTGGTCTATCATCACTTGCACTGGCATAACTTGATGTTTTTGCAGTTAACACTACACCACTGTTTTGTGTCACCCCATCTAACCGTTTGGGTCTAAAACGGAAACCTCGAGTATTGAAAGCACGATACCTTTTTGCAGCCTCAACTGGGCCACGGCTAGCCATCTAATTTCATCTTTAACACCATGAGTGCCATTTTCCCTCTCTAACTGCATGATCTGTACAATTATACAAGTTTAGTTCTATATGTTAGTGCTACATGTAAATCATTTTGAGTGAAGGTACTTACATGACTTCTAAACCATTGATGGAACTTTTCATTTTGGATTTTCTCAACATCTCTATGATTGGCTCTATGTCCAATACCTTTTCCAATGATCTCTTCAGCATGAGCTCTACAATTAACATGTAGTAAAATTTACAGGAGGAAACAAATAAATTGATGTTTACAAGTTTGAGATATTACCTAAGGTATGAATCGATATCAGAACAATTGAATAGCACATATCTATGTGCTTGTACTTTAGCCAAACCTCTAAGGACATAACTACTTGTCTTCCCAAGTGGTTTCCTAGGATGAGGAAAAAGGGTTGATACATGTCTAGTAGAGCATCCAGGTGACTCATCATTATCATCATTCCGCGAAAGAATATTAGACAATGTTTGGAAACCATTAAGAAATGTTGAACAAAAGTGCATAGCCTCTTTTGCCAAGACTAATTCTGCAATGCAGCCCTCTGGACGAGCTTTATTTCTCACATTTGACTTCAAATCTCCAAGGTACCTACACAAAATAGTAAATATTAAAAACTGTAATTAAGATGCAAAGAGAAGGTACCAAACATAGCTCTTAATTTCTTATAAAAACATACCTTTCCACAAAATACATAGATCGATAACACACGAGACCACCTATTTTTTCCTTTGTTGCCAAGTGAAGAACTAAATGCACCATATAGTGAAAAACCCTGGCGGGAATATCATCTCCATCCGACATAACGTCATTATGATTCGGTCCTCTAACTTCTTAAGTTCATTCATGTAGAGAACTTTTTCATTTAGTTCTCTAAAATACCCACATAGATCAAATAAGATAGATGTAACTTCATCTGGAAGAAGACCTCTCAAAGCAAGTGGCGTAAGTTGTTGCATTAGTATGTGGCAATCATGACTTTTTAGGCCTGAAATTTTTGCTTGACCAACATTCACACATCTAGAGATGTTACTAGAATAGCCATATGGAACTTTTATGTCACGAAGAACTTTACAAAATTGTTGCTTCTCCTCTTTAGACATGCTATACAAAGCAGGAGGCAAGTAGTACTTACCATTAGCCTTTTTTGTGGATGTAGATCTGGCCTTATGTTCATTTCTTCCAAGTCTTTCCTTGCCTGTAGATTGTCCTTTGATTTGGCACCCATTTCTAAAAGTGTCCCAAATATATTTTTCACACACATTCTTCTCTATGTGCATAAAGTCAAGATTGTGCCTTAACAAATTATACTTCCAGTAAGACAAACAAAATAGGCCACTAACACCCTTCCAGGTTTTGGACTTCTCAAAGTCAGTGATTGATTTTATCTTTTCCAAAACAGATACTCCAGAATAAGAAATAGGTCTGGAGCGATGCTCTTCGGTTCCATCAAATGAACCAGCATCATAACGGAACTCATGGCCAGCAGGTAGAAATCGTTGGTGTCCCATGAAACATTGCTTGAGGTGGATAATTGGACCATAAATCTGGAATGTGATGGGGCAACTGCAAGATAGAAACATGTGCGAACGGAAATGGATAGAGATGAGATATGCATTTTCAACTTAATTGATTTGATCGAGGGTTATGGGTACACATCAATCGACTATCTATACTGCAAGAGAAAAGATAGTTTGGTTGTAATAGAACAAGATTCTGAAGTGATGGAAATGCTTAATGAGTGTGAGAGCGAAAAGATGGTTAATTTATTTGTGACGAGGCAGAGACTAGCCACTTTAGCGCCTACCAAGTTCAACAAAGAACCATCCAAATCTAAAACAACAACTAAAGGTATTAGAATGAACATATAATTTATTTTTCTACTTTTCTATTTATATCTTATTATTCAAGGACAATTATTATTCTAAGTTATGTTAGTTATCAATGATCTGATCTTATAAAAGATTAGCATATCCAACCCCACCATGGTTTGTGACTTAATAAATATCTAGTTGTGCAATAAACAGATTGCATTTTGTTTATTATATTTACTATAAATGTCTGTTCATGTCTCCAACATTTGTTTTGTAGGAAGAGGAGGCACAAAGAAAAATAAAGGATTAAATGTAATGCATACTGAAGCACTATATACTAATGAGGCTGAGCAACATGATGATGAGAACGAGAACACATCAGGTAGAAATGTAGTTAGATCAATCTCATTCATATGGACTACATCTTAACTAGTTACTATCACATCAGGTGATCATGATGAAGTACCTAACAAGCGAAAGGGGACTGTTTTAACTCATGTTTGGGATCTACCTGAAGGACATCGGATAGTAATAAGATGTAATATGCTTGGACAACCCATTGGAAAAGAAGGTGTCCTTTTAGGGCAATTTTTGGGCACCATAGCAAGAAATGGTGGTTACTGTCTAGTGGGTGCCAAAGATTGGAGAGAAGTTAAGAAAAACAATGCAGAAACCATAATTCAGTTCGTACAGGTTAGTTAAATTTACAAGACATAACATTGTCAATTTAAGTATATATGTTTGTTATCTTGTCCTGAAGTCATACTCATTCATTAATGGCAATTGTATTTTAGACAAAGTTTCTGTATCCTCGCTCATGTGAAAAATGGATACTGAAATCAATTGGGAGAGATTGGAGAAAATGCAAGGCAACATTAAAAAAGACACTATTTAATCCAAAGAAGAAAAGGTCTGTTTTGAACAGGCGTTGTCCAAATGATATTGATGAAGATGAATGGAAGGCTCTAGTAAAATATTGGAAGTCTGTAGAAGGCAAAGTAAGGCACCATTATTTATGCTATTTGGCATTTTTACTATCATTATCTTTACTATGGTTGATTCTATATGTATAATTGTTCATCATTTATTAATTCTTGTAGACCCTTAGTGAGAAGAACAAAATAAGTCGTGAAATGAAGAAGACAACACATACAACGGGTACAAAGAGTTATGCTCGTTGGTCTGAGGAAATGGTGAGTCATCTTATGCTTAAAAAATTATATATGATTCTTCTTACTTTTTCTTTACTGCTATTTTTTTTAGAAGCAAGCTGATCCTGAAAAAAGCAGCCACATAGAGCAAAGGTTTACCTCGCAACTCATAGCAAAAGGGGAAAATGGATAAATGAACCAGCGGTATGCTACATGCACCTGAGAATTTTTGCAAATATAAAATTATTTATGTTTTCTAATGTGCATGTGGATTTCTTGCCTGTAGGTTGAATTGGAAAATCTTCTAGACACACAACCAGAGTTAGCACAAAATAGCAAGGGGGGAGTTGCATGGGAAGGTGATGCATTACATCAGGTGTTGGGAGAAGAGAAAGCTGGACACGTACATGGCATGGGATTACTTCAAGTTCCTAAACAAGTTTATGGTCGAAGAACATACCATTTTAAAGACATTAATATAGTTTCAATAGATGGCTCATCATCTGATGTTGAGACTCACATGATGGAGGAAATAAGACAACTCAAAGAGCATTCAAGAATGCAAGATGAAGTTATTGAAGAACTAAAAAATAATCAAAGGCTCCATGAGAACCAAGAAGCAACAATGGTAACAATTTATATTTTAATTTGTAACTCTATATTGAAATGTGTTACTCAAACTTTCTATCATTTCTAGGGGAATATTGCTAGGAGTGATCATAACAAATCTCAGAATCAAGCGATGCATTTTAAAAGAAAGGTATTTGCTTTATTTTCCATGTTTCCACCTAATCTAGTTTTTTAGCTTTAATATTATTTTAAACTTTTAGAGAGTTCAATGTGTTGCACCCAACCAGAATGATGGACTCCTTAAACATAAGGATAAATTGGTAAAGTCACTTTCCTATGAATTTAATACTCATTTTATCTGCAAAGGATTTTTACATATTAACTCATGCTACTGTCTTTCGTCTCTTTACTAGAATAAAGAAACATGTGAATCTGAATTTAGTGATGATGATAGTCTACTTTTGTCGAACACAAGTTCAACAACAAAGAAACAAAAGGTATCTATGAACCACACTTTTCTATAATTACAGTAATTTTTTTGTTTTATTATTTCATACTTCATTTATATGTGTAAGGGTCATCACGGAGGGCCTAGAGAAACTACAACCAATGCACACCAGGAGGTGGCTCATGACAAGGCTACATGCTACAAGCGTCAAACACATAAACAACTTCCTCTAATGAAGGTAGATGAACATAATATCACTTGTTCTAATTGCATGATTATGATGTACAACTAAAGGTTATTGGTCACTAATAGATTATGTAAAATTAATGTAGGTTGGGTCTATGGTGCTACTAATGACTTCAAAATATCCTAATAAGGCTCATGTGGCCTATGCAACTCTCTTGAGCACTGATCCAAAAGCCATTGTTGGCAGAGTTAAGACAGGAAGTCAATTCTATAAAGTCCGTATCAATCATCCTATAACCAAAGATGAGCCATTAGTGAGGCCCACACCTGGGTGCAACAATATTGGTGATGCTCAAGCTAAAGGAGTCCCAATTGCTTGGCCTTTGACATTTGTATGTTTAAAATAGCTTTATTAACTTCACACCAATGTGTACATATGTGGTATAGTTTGTAATGTTATAACTTGTATATTCTTTGCAGGTTGAAATGATTAATAGTTGAATTCCTACATCGACGTGTACAAGAAGAAGGAGCGGGCTTTATCAATCCTAGCTAGTTCTTGATTTTTTCTTTCTAGTATGGACTATGTGTGTTTTCTCTCTAGAGCCATATCATTATGTACATATACTATGATTACAAGCATTATGTTTCAAATCATCCTACGATATGGATTTTACTATGATTATTCAAATATGTGGTTTATGTGATTTTGCAATGTGTCATGTTTGTGTGATTCTGTAATAATATTTGTGCAACATGTATTGGTGAAATAAATATTTATTTCATAATCTGAATATGTTACAATAGATAGAAACAAGTGTTACAAACCATGTGTTCCTTTGTTCCATACTTTGCTCTATCATAATGTAGAAGTGTTACTATAACTAAAAAAGTGTTACAACAGACAATCATTGTAACACTAGGCAAATGTTCCATTAGATGAATAAATATGTTACAAACTATGCATTCTACAATAATGTGAAGTGTTACTAGAGCAAAAAAAGTGTTATAGAAAAAATCATTGTAACATTTGTCAAATGTTCCTGTAGACAATTAAACGTGTTACAATAAACTAATCTATAGTAACATGGCCAATGAGAACACATAAAAAAATATGTTACTAAGAGGGCTAGTAACACTTTTTCTAACTTATAGTAACACAAGTTGGTGTTACTATATCTCTGCACTGTAGTAGTGTTAGATGCTATTTACCTGCAAATGTATCCTATTGGCCGGGTCGCGTGGTAGTTCGTGGAAGTGACAATTCCATTGATTCTTATATAGTCCACCCCTCGTTGGTAGGACATGCAAAATTGGTATTGCGGAGCAAGTCATGCTATGTTCTGACTTTCTTTAGCGATGTTCCTTATACATAGATGAAGAATCTTTTATGTTATATATGATCTTATATGTGCTAGAGTAGATTATGACTTAGTAGATTAGAACATACTTAGAAGTTATTCTCTTACTAGTCCGATGTCACCTTACATTTATATGGAGTAGTCTATCTCTAATCTCTATGTTATTTATCTTTGAGCTTACACTTTAATATCTTTATTATTATTATGGCTTACCCCCTACCGAAGCATATGACTGTGTGATTGAGTTTCTCATAAGTAATCATGCTCTGCAAGTCCATCTCTAGTCTAAACCCTTGTTAGTTCATGCAACCAATGTTTTGCTTTTCCTTTAGCAAAATTATAAATAAACGACGCCTGGAATTACTTCCTGGTGAAGTGCTACAATTGATATTTTATCTGTGCGCTTGCGGATAGAATAAATATATTTTCTAGAGAGCCTTTACATTCATAAATACCACCGCGCATTTCTAACGCCATGCTGAGGATGACAACCCAGTATTCAAGTGGTGTTAAGAAATGTCAACACATAGTCATTTAGAAATACAAAGAAGCACACAAGTAACTAAAGTTGAATATACATGAACAATAATAGAGAGGAAAACCACACAATGCACACATGTAGTTAACAAAACTAAGAACAATTCTAGTGCCTAGTGAATATTTATACTAAAGAAATAAGAAAGCTCTAGATATATTTGATACACAACTGACAGATAACCCTAGGTGTTAGGAATATGCCCTAGAGCTAATCATGTAGATGATTATATTCCGATTGTATCCATGACTAATAAAGTGTTCTTTGAATATCCATTATAGACAACTAGTATTGATTGACGATTATGTGAATTGTTTGTGGAACTCAATTACCTAAATGGTTATTCTAAAAGTTGTCCCTGGTCGGCATTCTTGTAAGAGCACACTTGAATATTAGACCAGCACATGTATTAGTTGATGGCTATGTTTCACAAGTCATAGACATGGAGATGTCAAACTAATAATGTGGGCACATGTGAGACATGTAGGCTGGACTGACCCAACAAGAGAAAGTCTCTATTCATGTCATGTACGTTATGTCCTTAGACCTGAGATTGTGGTATGTACTCAAGATGTGAAACGATCTACTTAGGGACTATCAAACGCTACTCCGTTATTGGGTAGTTATAAAGGTGATCATTGGGTGGTCGGGAAACATGCTATGAGACATAGACAATCAAGATGGAATTTGCCCCTCTCTTCGTGAGAGAGATATCACTGGATCACTCATGTGATTGGATCAACAAATGCATGACCATGCTTGGGTTAAGTGTTAACCCACGAGTTGAACCATATATCGAGTGGCGAAGGGAATAACTTGTACATGGTCATAGTGGTTCGTCTGATATGATCATAGCGTATGCATAGGAGTGACACGCCTTGCTAGAGGCCGCTATCAACTATTGGGCGAGTAAGAGTACTTGGGCCATGTCTATGTATGCGTGAGCCCATAGGGTCACACGCTTAAAGGGCTGGAAGCCTAATTCGGGTGACCCGAATTAGACTAGGTTTAGGGTTACTAATGGGCCTCCAACGTGGGAGCTCGTCAGGACGCCTATTTAAGCAAGGGGTGGGCGCGGGGCAAGATTGATCCACGCCTTTTGGCAGCCGCCGTCGCCTCCCCACGCTCGCGCCTTTTGCTCCTCGCGGACCTAGCAGTCCGGAGGCGCAACGCTTCCTCCCTGTACGTGTGGGATTCCTCGGAGGTGCTGCATCTGGAGCACAAGGACGAACCGCGCGAAGGGGAAGTTGAGACGGACGACCACGCAACTGCACTGCCTGCTGCGACGCGCACAACTACATCAAGTCGTCTTCCGCTGCACCTGCGCGTCTAGTGGTAATCCCGTAACCTATAACTAGCAGTAGATCCTGGTTTATGAGGTCGAAAAGTTTTGTTTTCCGGCTAGCGTAGTAACCTTGTATTCCTTCACTAGGCTCCTCATTACATAAGTTTTGAAAAGGATTTTGGATACATTGAATAGTGATTTATAATGACGGGGAAGCATATATAGGTCTAACTATGGATGGCCAAAATAGTTTGGAGAAGCATAGAATATTTGCACAATTGTAGTTCTATTCAAAATATGCATCAATGAGATATTATTGTTTGTGCGTGGAGATTAAAATGCTATGTAGTAGGAGATGCACCAACTCAATTGGATTCCATTTTTCATCTGAGTTGATGCCTCTAACATTCTAGCAGAGAACCTTCCAACATTTTTGGGGTTTGGATATTCATGGTTAATATCATTGAAGGAGCTAAATCAATGTCTCAGAGTTGGAGATTTCAAAATGACATCCTTGGATATTCAAAATGAAAAATCAATTTTGAAAGAACACACAAAAAGGGAGAGCAAGCTCATGAACACTTTGTTGCATTTGAATGTTTGGATCCTCATATGTATTGTTGCACAAGTACTTAAAATTCAAATATTCATGCTTGTGTGATGATTGCTAGTGATACAAAATGAATGATGATTAATCAACTAGCATGCATAGGTGATAGATAGATACTAGATTATCTTTGATGAACTAATGCTTTCTTGTGAGTGTTAGTGGTGATCTTGTGATTCAAATGGTATCTAATCTATCATGGTGCTAAGGGTGATTCTAAATTCCACACGCCGATGGTATCACGCTTCAAAGGTCTACTCTTACACCTTAGCATCATTTGATAGTTGTTTACTCTCCCACAATTTCTATCCATGCATATGTGCAAAACTTGAACCAAACTCATGAAGCATATATGTAGGGGGAGCTAATAACTACCAAACTAAATTTGTGTGACTTGTCCAAATCTAAAATCTATAATCAAGTTCAAAATGATTATATTTCATATCTTTAAGAAAGGTTGTCATCAATTACCAAAAAGGGGGAGATTGAGAGTCTCCTATGTATTTGGTTTTGACTAATTGATGAAACCTACCTAAGTACTAACCTTGGATATCTAAGTGTGCATCATGAGATAGGTTGGTACATGCCGTGTGATGGAGCAAGATGGATCAAGGTGTGGATTGCATAAGCTCTAGCATGGTGAAGGAAATATAGAAGGATTTCAAGGCAAAGGTGATATAGGAATCTTTTTTGGTTTAGTGATTAAGACACCATAGAGGGTGTGATCATATTAGGATAGATAGTCGTACTATCAAGGAGGGAGCTGTTGTGTTTGATTGCGGTTATCATGTGCCACTAGGTTCATATGCATTGCATTAAAATCAATTGAACTAGTGAAAAAGAACCAACTTAATTCCAATAAAATGTGAACTAAAAGCTAACACACGTGCACAAGTGCTTGAATCACTTAGTGTTGGCCCTTGGAAGCTTGGAAATAAGTTGGAGGCTGTTCAGGAAGAAGAAGGAGGTCTAGATAGTGGTCCGAACGCTAGGGTCTTGCTGGTCCAGACCATTGTTGGCGCATCCGGACGCAACCCCTAGGGCAGCTTCTCTGTGAGCAGTGTGTCCGGACGGTGGTTATCGTCCGGACAGAGTCCAGAGCACTTGGAGCTCTCTGTGTTGAGTTCGGATGGTGTTGTGTATCCGGACAGGTGACTCCGGACGCGACGTCCGAAGAGAAGAGGATCTCCGGTGGTTTCTGTAACCAGTCCGGACGCTGCTGAGTGATGGTCCGGAGGCGGACTGTTCCTTGTGTCCGTAGACACATGGAGGCTTGTGGCGAGCGCGGCAAAGAACGAATGCAAATGGCAGGCTGACCAGACACATGGCCATTGGTCCGGACGACGTTTTTTTTGCGTCCGGAGGTCGCGTCCAGAGGTGAATTAGAGAGCTCGACTCTCAGCTGGTGAAGGGGTCTGGACGCTACCAATGGTCCGGACCCCTTGTGAAAGTAGCGTCCGGAGGGGACGTAGAGGCTCGGTTTTGGGGCAAAACGGCTAGTTTGTGAGTGTGGCTATATAAGGTGATATGGCCGGCCCTTGGGGCACTCTCTTGCACATTCTCATCACTCACACACTTGTGCTTGCTTGTGAGAGCCTCCACCACTCATCTTCTTGACATAATTGATCAATTCATGAGAGATTGAGTTAACCAAGTGCATTGCTCCATTGATTGCATTCTAGTGACACTTGGTGATCGCCGTCATCGCGGGAGCTCTTGTTATGTGACAGAATCTCCTAAGAACAGGGCCCACTTGCCAGGATTATTGTCCATCCAACTTTAGTCCCAACAAATGATCCAAGTTTTTAAAAGATTTATCAGGTGTCGCCGGCTTAAACCGAGTCATCCACCTCTTTTCGAGCAGGATCCACATTAAGACATTGGTAGAAGTGAACTTGTAATAAATTAAATTTCGGAGATTTACACAGATAGCGGAAGTCTTATGAAGTTATATTACAAACTATAATTTTGAAACATAACTTAAGTGACATTACTACATCAAGCTAGTGGTAAACACTATAAGTAATCAAACCAGAAACTCTGCCCAAGAGTCACAAGGATTGATCTTCAACGATAACCACGGTCATACAACCCGAAGTTGTACCCACCGCACTAGGAACTTCCTCTGCAACAAGGGTTAACAAACCCTGAGTACGGGAGTACTCAACAAGACTTGCCCGACAAATAAATTGTGGTGAATATATAATAGTATGCAAGTCATAGGATTCAAGGTGGGGTTTTGCAAGAATCAAGTATTTTGCATAAATGAGCATTTATAAAAAGAATTGAAATTGATTTAGTTCTCATAAAAAGTTACTCAAGTACCGATCTGAATTTATGATCGATAACAAGGCAACAAACCATCTCCAAAACGAATCATCATGTATCCAGTTTTAGTTTCATTAACTACGATGCAAAAGACAGGGTTATGTTTCCATATCCGAGGAACACGACGATTCGAACTGGTTAAACCCAGCTGGGGCTTCCCAACCACACGCCATATGCAGCACTAAAGCACACATATAACTACCTTTCCCTAGATCCTCCAGCCAAGACCGGGGTTCCACCACCCGAGAGCACAGTACACCTCCATCCAGTTCCTCGAACTTGGAGGGTACACACTACTCTCGTCATCTCTCCACTCCCAGTGTGGATTAACCGTTCTTAAGACTAGAATAGCCAGAGTCCGGCTTCCCGGAGTATGTGGTGGTACTTCAAAGTCACAACTCTTGGACTTTAACAACAGACGGTCCCGAATGACACAGGCGGAGAGAACCCGCTCACCAGTCACACTGGTGGCTCCCAGACACCTTGTCCGCCCAGTCCCGATTATTACTTCCAACAAAACATTCCTTTATCAAAAGTGCATAACCAATTGCCGTAGCAATCAAGTTATCACTTATTCTCGCAGATGACAGGAAATTATCTCACTCTATCGGTCTAAGCATTGCTATGCAGCACAAGGTACCATTTGTATTTTAAAAACGGCATCAAGATATAGGAATAAATAATTCAAGGTAAAGGCTATGCATCAAGTATGATTTTGAATAGTAACCATGCAATAATTAACCATAGGTGTATTTAAAAAAACTTTAAAATACAAGGTAGAGTTTGAATGCATCGGGGCTTGCCTTCGTTGTAGAATAATCTAGCTCTGATTCAGTATCACAACTATAGAAATCCAATCTTGAAGAGCTGATCACTCAGATCAAAGATATGATGGATCCCTCCATCAAAGAGTTCTCTACACGATGTTAATGATATGCTTATGATGATGCTTGAATATAAACATGATGCTTAACAAACATAAAAGCATATGACTAAGTAATGAGAAATCAAGATTAATTATCTTGAGTACAACTTACCTTCACTAAGAAAAGTAAAACTAGTTCATTAAACAATTAACTATTCATGCTTTAAATAATTAACTAAACTTTCATTAATTAACCAATTAATTTAATAATTATGTCCAAAAAACTAACACTCAATATCACATCAAAGACATGTTCATTTTGTGTTTGTCACTGAACAATGACACATGTTTAACAATCAATCCAAAATCACTCAATTCCTATAGTGATTAAGTTTTCTATTAATTTATTAATTTTTATTAAATAACCAAATTTTCAAAGTTGGTCTAAATGATCTCAAACTTTCAGTACAGCAACATATAGATGTATAAAGGTTTCAAAATTAATTTCATGATTTATGGAGTTATAAAATAATAGATACAAGATTAACAAACTTCAACACTATTTCAATTATTAATTAATTAAGTAATTAAAAGTGATTTTATGAACTTCTTCAAAACAGGCTCAAAATTATTATTTAAGCTACTCAGATCATCTAGATATTGCAAAACATTTTTCAGAATTTTTGAAGTAATATTTAATTTACTAAAAGTCATTGAATTTGCATTTCTTAATTAAAGTGAGCATTTTTATAACAATAAAAATTTACTGAACAAGGTCATATTATATTTTTATATTTTTATAAACATATCAGAGAACATACTCAAATTATTTCAGTATTTTTGGAGCTGCAAAAAAAATAGAATTAAAATAACAAAATCAGTCACTATTCATTTTCAGAAAATTGAAAAACAGCACTAATGCGTTACTGCACCCACGCCACGACTCCACCTCGCCGATGAGCACTGGACAGCGCAAAGCTCGCCGCCGGCGATCGATCAAGCCCAACCGAGCTCACAGATACACTCACCACTTCAACCCGCACCTGCTACACTACTTGGACGAAGCTAGCGAGCTCTAGAGACTCGGTGACGGCGGCCATGGCGGGAGCAGCACGCCGGCGAGCACGTGCCTGGCGATAGAACTCACCGGAGCAACAACCGAGCCCGGGGATGGACTCTATACACAAACGCGAAGCTATTTCACCTATTAAATGCAAGAAATTGACACTCAAACACTACAATGTCGGACACCGACGCGGCAACGGCGATAGCACGTCGGCACGGCATGGTCCGACCAATACAGAGCCAAACAACGACAACCAAGCTGTGCAAAGGATTCAGGGAATCACCGAGGTGCTGGTCCTCGCGTTAAACGGAGCTAGAAGAAAGCGGAGCAGTGTTGCCGTCGACGAAGACGAAAGCGGCGGCAATGGAAGCACGGTCGACGACGTTCTGCGCACACCAGTAGATCAATTCAAGAATTGGCGAGCGCCTGAGTATCGCATGATTACAAGGATCAAGAATTGAGAGTTGGTTCGGTACAAAACCGACTGACGAGTTCGGACCACCTCGCGGTGGATCTCGGCGGTGGGACGCCGGAGCTGAAGTAGATGACAGTACGCCGAGCAAACCAACGAGCTTCGGCTTCAATCAAATAGCTAAGAAACGGTAAAATATCAAGGCGTACACGTCGGAGTACTTAGTTGAGGTTTTCAGTGGCTGGTTAGGACGGAAAAGCTCGCCGGAGTTGCGTCCGTGCGCGGCGGTGGAAGAACAGAGAAGAAAATGAATTTGGCCGGCCTCTGGGGTACTTATAGAGGGCAAGCGAGGAATGGATAAGGATCGCGGAGTCAAAGCGAAGGTCTTAGACGCAACCAGAGGCGACTAGAAGCTCTGAGAAGGTCGGCTTCGCCAAGCTTCCAGGCGCCGGCCATGGTGGCAACGCACGGTGGAAGACAGCTACACGATGAGACTGTTCATCGTATTTACCAGATTGCCCCTGACCCCATTTTGCAAAACGGACCCCCCTTCCAAGCGTTTCCAGGAAAAAGTGTGAACATGAAAGTTGCTCAAGATTTTATAATCTACAACTTTGTCAATAACAACATTTTCAAATTCTGCTTAGTTTTCAAAATGAAAATTTGAATTTGAAAACAAGTTTAAAAAGAATTACCCCTTTTGCAAAAACTCAAGATTTTTGAATATAAGTTGAAAATATCCAAAAATAACTTTTGCTATATTAATTAAGATCTACAACTTTGCTTTAACAAGCATAATCAAATTCTTATTAGCTTTTGAAATTCATGTTTGGGGTACTATTTAATCCCCCTTTAATTAGGGTTTCTGGAAATAATTTTAAACTTGAAATTTTAAATTCATCACAAGTAATCACAAGCTATATTAAGCACAATCAAATAAACTTATTTTAGCTTTAATTCATAACAAAGCTATCAATTCACAAGAATGATGCTTAATGCATATGATGACATTGCATATTTTAATATTAACATCAGGGATGTTACATGTTATTCTTGGAGTTTGCCAACTCATAGACGGCTTGGTGCGATGAGGATCATTGAGCGGAGGAAGGTGTTTGTCTCCGGCTCTGATCGGTGGATTGTGAGGGGTTCTTGAACCTTCCCCGCGGGAGCTTCGCGAAAGGTATCTCTAGTGGATTGCTCGTAGCCCGTGGATCTCCATCTTGTGTTGGTTTTGCGGCACCCAATGATGGGTTTGGCGTGTGATGCCAATTAGCGCGTGAACCTCCAAGTGGGTGTATCGCTACAATGAGGACTAGCTTGTTGGCAAACAAGTGAATCTCGGTAAAAAATCTTGTGTCACATTGTCTCATTACCGAGGATCCTCATTGTGATTGTTTGATTGATTGACTATCTATTGGTCTACTCTTCGCAGCGGTATAACCCTCATAACTCTAGCTCTTGCATTACTTTTATTACTTTCTTGCAAAGTAGAGTATCTTCGCTCTCTAGGCTTTTGTGGCTTTGTTAGAGCTCTCTAGTTAGCTAGCTTGATTGTGTGCTTTAGTTTATCTCTTGCTAGGAACTAGAATTGTGGTAGGTGGCTTGCCGAACCATAGTGTTAGTGCAAACTAGCTTTACGTCGTGTTTTATTCTAACAAGTTTGCTTAGTGTTGTTGTAGATTTTTTTAAATAGGCTATTTACCCCCCTCTAGCCGTTCCTAGACCTTTCACCGGCCCCACTTGTTAGGCCCACGGGCCCCGCTTCCTTCAGGTGGTTTCTGGATCCTTCCTGAGTATTCTCGCACTCGTTTCCTTCGGCGTCAAGTTTTCTCAATTTCTTGCAATTAGATCCCTCTTTTCGTCTTTTCTGAATAACTCCCTGGAAAATAATAAATCACCAAAAACTTGTGGAATTTATCAATAATAACCTTATGTTTTCTAATATTCTTGTTCTTTGTGAGAAAGGTTGACGATTTATATTATACGATAACGACCGTCAACACCCCCACTCTAGTCTAGTTGGTATATTGGTTAGTAGATACATGATTGTTAGCTATCATATTCTTTAACCAATAATGCTTCCCTGAGAATAAATATGATACCCTAGAATACCCTGGTGAAATGCTACAACAATATTTTATGCGCTCGCGGAATATTCTACATGAGCATAAGTAATACCAACAATACAATTTCAAGAACTTCAACTTGAATCCTAAGAGTTAAATGATTTAAATGACAATTGGACATATATTTGAGGTTCCTCTCAATTCCCATCCTCCAAGGCTTACAAAACATTATCAGCCTAGGTTGAACAAAGTTACAAATGGCTCTGGAAAACTTCTTGTCAAGGAAAACATAAGATATTTTTCTGGCTCATTCTTAAAGAAAGATTAAGCACTAGAAACATAAGAAGAAGAAGAAATATGCATCTAGATGATTGTCAATGTGTCCTCGATCAGCAATCTGTGGATGAAACAATTAGGCACCTACTCTTCTACTGCCCCTTTGCTAAAGACCGCTGGAACTAGTGAATTTTCACTTTACCGATCACTAACAATTTCACAAATTTTCCAAGCATGGAAATCTTTAATGATGGTGGAGTTTTCCCTTGACCTTTTCATCCTTTTTTGATGGGGAATTTGGATGATAAGGAATGATGTCATATTAAAAAAAACAAAAATCCTACGATAGAAGATTGCAAAAGATATGTGATAGTGGAAGCTCTCTTGTTGCTCCATAGATCAAAGGCTGGAGTCATTAATTCCTCTCTTAGAAGCATGGATAAATTCCAATTTGTAATGTTTTGGATTTTCTTTCTCTGTAGCCTGACTCTCTCAGTCCGCTTACTTGCTTGCTAGCTAGCTAGCTGTTGGTTCTTCCTCTGCTTTAGTTGTAATTTGCACTCGTTTTGTTTAATCTTAATTTTTACTTGCAGTAGGAGCCACGGGCTCCTCCCTGATTCCTCCAAAAAAAAAACGCACTAATGGATTCATTAAGACAAATTTGACGAAGGGGCGAGATTCACCTGCAATAAAAAAGACCTGCCAGGGATTCGTATAAGAAAGATCCGTCGGTCATAGTACTTTGAGGATTAGGACATCATATGGATCCAAACGGGGAAGGATCGAGAGAACAAATAATTGCATCAGAAAGGGGAAACATGATACCGAACTGCGACCCAATGCTGAACATGACTGCATCTCAATTTGCAGCACCGTACCTCTGTCTTTTGCCCTTTACAGCTAATTAACTTGACTGGGTGAGTTGCCTGAAGTTGATAGGAGTGGTGTACTTTTGCGGTCCGTCGTAGAAGGCTTGTGCGATGAGGAACGCAGTCCGCTGGGACGGATGGACGCGGTCCCAGAAGACATGCTGGTCACGGTTGGTGCAGAGCGTGGCGTTGCGCGAGCACCACGCCTCCGCGCCCAGCCGGCCTCCCCCGCAGCAGGTGGTAGCGACGTCGGTGTACCCGTACGCCCGTGGGTTCGCCAACACGTCTCGCGTGAAGCCGAACGAGTCGGCGAGGGAGTAGACGAGGCCCGGCAGCCTCGCGGCGAGGTCTACGAGCAGGGACCCAAGCGCTCTGTTGAAGCCGGCGACGACCTCGTTGAGGATGCCTAAGCACGCGCCTGTCGGGCTGAGCACACGCTCCCCGGGCACGCATCCGAGTAGCCAGACGTTGATGATGGCGAACTTCCTGGCTCCCAGCGAATACAGCTCCTGGTGCATTTTTTTTTCAAAGAAAAGTCTTATCTAATTAGGTATAGGTAGCTATCAGGGCAGCACGTGCTGTGTACCGTTACAGTGGCTGAGTAGTTGGAGATGAGGCTGGCGTAGAGCGCGCCGGCGTCCCTCCGCTGCTCGGCATCTGACCTATTCCGCGCCCGCTCCGAGGCCGCGAAGACATACAGGTCGTTATTGCCCATGCCGATGAGGAAGATGGACCTAGAGATCACTGGGTTCACCGCATCGGGGCCCTCTGCGGCTGCGGCGACCATCTTGGCCTTGGTGGCGCCGAAGTACTGCACCTCCTTGGACAACGGGATGGTGCTTCCGGCGTTCTGCATCACGCCATATAATTAAACTACGATCACCATATGTGACATGTGTATATATGCATGAGCATTCATCATTACTTAATTAGTACCTTAATTACAGTGGAGTAAATTCCTTTTTTTTACTAGCTAGATTGATCTGACGATGTCAAATACTACACTTACAGTGGAGTCAAGGATCCCTGCTCCTCCAGAAGCGTAGTTGATGCCACTGGTGAGAGCGGTCTGGACCAGAGGGCCGGAGGATGAGTTCTCTGCCAGCGACAGATAGGGAGGAGGGCTACACGCGAATCCCATGTTCTTGGCTGAACACATCATCAAAGCAGCAGTATATGTTTTGAAGATATAATAAACTGATCATAAAGCCTCGTACAACTAGCTAAACATACACAAGCACATGATCAGTATAAAGTTGTTTAGCATAGCATTCGGTCCATATACATTAGCAGAAACATGCATGCATGTTCATAGATGGGTAGCTAGCTAGAGATGAACAGAGGAAACGAGTGAGATCCATACCTACGTAGTCGGCGATGTTGTAGCCGTTGCTGAACCTTCCGGTTGGGATGGAGCCTGGGAAGTCGACGCCGTTGTAGGAGCTGTTGGCCCTGCCGACGGCTGCCCCCCGCAGGTAGTTGTTGTTGCCGACGTCCAGTATCGACGACCCAAACACGTATATCGCCGGCGGCCGAGCGCCGCCGACGGAAACGATGAGCGCCGCCTGCATACATATCACGAGGCACAGCAGAAGAGCCCCCATCTCCATCGTTGCCTAGCTAGCTAGCCGCTTGCTGCTCTGCTTCTAGGCTCTAGACCGCTGCACTCCCTTCTATGTCCAAGCTTTGACGATGCTGTGACAGTGTGACTTGTGACCTGTCATTCTCGAAAAAGGAAAAAGAATCGTGACTTGTCGGGGGTTTTTTTTAAAAAAAACAAAATCTTGAGTTGCCAGTGTCGAACGAGTCAACTATATAGCGAAGGGACAGGTGTAGCTGTAGACTCGTGTAGAGCGCAGAAATATAAGGCACTCACACACTGATGCAATCAGTATTATCGATTGCCTGACAGCGATGAAATAACCCACTTTTTAGGGATATTTGGTTTCTCCACTAAATTTAAGCCTGCCAGATCAGATGTTTAGATCTTAATTTAAATTATTAAATATAGATTAATTATAAAACTAATTGCATAGATTGAGATTAATTTATACATGAATCTATTAAGCCTAATTATTAATCTGTCATGTGCCATTACAATTTTATAAAGTTAGAGATATGTCATTGGCATCACAATGATATGTGAGGCTCACACAAGTCAATAACATGTAGGTCAGGATGACATATCTTCAATTTAGCATAATTATAATGACAGTCTTCAAATTTTCCCATTTAATAATGTTATGCTATAGTAAATATATGCTAATGATAAATTAATTATGCTTAATAGATTCATCTTGCTAATTACTTATGGATTATGTAATTAGTTTTATAATTAATTCATATTTAGTCTTTAATATCAAACATCCGACATGACACCCCTAAATTTTAATAGTTGGATCCAGGTACCACTAAGAGTATATAGTTGTATCAACCAGCTGCCAGGGTACGCATGACTTTTGACAATTTCTACGTACATAAATCCTATGTAAGCCTTACGTCATAGCAGCTGTATGTATATTTGCTCCTGTTAATCACCCTGTTCAGCTGGTGAAAAACTGACTGATTGAATAGTGTTCTGTGAAAAAGAATAAGTTAAGTAAATAATGTTTTTGTGAGAAATAATAAGACAGAACAATCTGAGAGTAATTCAAGTGAGCAAGGTTAATGAGAAAACAAATGTTGTCTAGTTTATAAACGACATCACGGCAATAGACGTGCATAATGTTTTTTTTTCTTATATAAGGACAAAACATTTTATATAATTTTGTTAAAAGTATAGAAAACAGAAAAAAAAAAGAAAAAAGGACCAAAGACAATTTACTTAAGATTTGGTTTTTGAAAAAGTTATCGTGAGCTGTATAAAAGTTGTTGTGGGATGTGAGTTAAAAGCTTTTTGTTTGAATATCTTTGGTTTCTGAAAAAACTGCTGTCAGCAAACCCCACATGTCATGACCTTATATGTCAAACACCATCATATATTTCTTTCTTTTAGCCTTGCGTGTTTCTTCTTCCTCATGTTGTCGATCACTTATATGTGAGTGCTACATAAACAGCTTCAGATTACCAATTCCATGCTCCACCCAACAAGATCCCATAAGCTTATTTTTTGCTAGTCTCTAAGCAAAGTTAAACTTGAAAAAAAAAGGAATAGGAGTTGCTACAATATTTTCACTTCTCTTTCAAACTTAAACATATTACCTTCAACATCACTGGACTTCTTAGTATTCACTTAGGTCTTGAGCAGTTGAAAAACAGAATAATCAAATCAAGTACTATATCTTAAGTTTTCTTTTGTTCAACCCTCGTTGTAGTGTACCAAAACATAAGTAAAAAGTAAATAAATAAATGATAGATGGTAGATCACCTAGAGTGCTACTAGATACCAATAGGTAACCGTTGTCAGGTGCGATATAAGTTCTTTTGCCATTTTAGTTCATAGGACGTAGTCGGATTTGTATCAATCTACGCGAGTTTGAGTGGCTTAGGGTAAAATTCAATCCAAACACCTTAATCTGCTCTAACACATGTGGATTGAGATGCATTTGACAATATCCAAAAATAAAAATAAGACCTTATATAAGTGGGACATATTTATTTTAAAAAAATTAAAAAAAAAATGGCATATGGAAGGCTATATTTGTGGCAAACTATATCTATGCCTAATAATAAAGAGGTAAAATTTCTCCCTATTTTTTTTTGGTTTGATCTTCCCTAACAAACTTCGTGAATGCATATGTCTGTATTCGTTTGTCTACTACAACACTCCTGTTTTTATATATAGGGATTGAACACTAGTATAGTTAAGAATCATATTCTAATCCAAATATAATACCTCCGAATAAAAAGAATAGAGATTATAATCTTAATCTAAATCCAAATAGTAAAAGACAAGAGCAAATATCTATTTCTAATTCTATATAGAGTAAAGTCCAACTCCAGTCCTTAAACTTTTTACAGTGTGTCATCCCGGTCCATAGACTTTCAAAGTGTGCTATTACTATGCCTAAACGTTGTTTGGGTCTAAAATCAATCCATTTCGGGTACAGTTACGCGATTAGGGCCTGCATGACGTACACGGCTGACGTAGGCGCTAGCCCATCCAACCTTGCAGTTATGCAAATAGCCCCCGTCAATCTTATTTGTTTCAGTTTGCTTCCTTCCCTTTCTCCGTCTCATCTTCCTCGCAACGGTTGGTATTCTGGCAGCGGCGGCGTGGTTGCCGGCGATCGCCTAGGATCGGAGTCTGGCGGTGGAACGCCAAGGGTTGCACGACTCTTAAGTGGTGGAGGCAAGCAAGTTGGGCAGGCTTGCTGTTGGCCATGGCGGCGAGACTGCGGTGCAAAGGGGAACCTGCACCGGTTTACTGTAAACTCCTCCATCTCTAATCCCATCATCTTTCTTCAATCTTTGCCATGTGTTAGGAGTATCTGGATCAGTAGGTTGTGCTTGGTTAGGGTTTTGAGTCCAAGAAATTTTGGTTAGGGTTTTGATTGATTTTTCTGTGTCTTGGCAATGCAGACGACAGTGGGGGTGAATTTCAGTGTTGAGGTTCACCATGGGGGATTATTTGTTGGTCATGGTAGTCTCAAAAGCTATGTGGATGAAAACGTGGATTTTTTTGATGTTTTAGATGCAGAGACTTTGTCCCTTCTATGGTTTTATGACTTTGTGCAACAATTGGGCTATGCAAAAAATGAAAGGATGAAGTTTTACTGGTTGTTACCTAGTCTGAACTTCACAGGTGGCCTTAGAATCCTCCTAGGAGACAAAGACACCAATGCCATGGCTAATATTATGCACAAGGTCAAGAACTTTGTAGTGTATTTTGATCATGATGACATTGCTGATGGTGTTAATTGGGATGACATTGTAGATAATCTAGTGGCTAATCTTCCCAATGACTTCAGCCCACATAAAGTGCAAAATGTGTCTAACAAGGCTGGTAAAAAGCTCAGTTTTCTATACTGATTTGGAGAATAGCACTATGCACCAATTCAAGTGCACTAAAGATGAATCAAATGGTCCTCCAAATAGTGAAGAATCTGATGGTTTTCTTGACAGTGACTATGAAATGGAGGATGGGGATGAAGACATTTTGGAGACATTTGGTGATGAAGAGGAAGTGCGAACACATGGTTGATATGTGTCCATGATATTCATTTTTGTGATGAGTGATTGATCAACACTTGGGTGTTTCAGTTTGAGCGGCTTACATTAATCCTTGCGAAAGCAAGTGTGTGCCTGTCTATCGGCTTGTGGTGTGCAGGTGCTAGGCCTGGAGACAGTGGTCAATGGCGTGGTGAAGGTCGAGTAGAGGCTTGCCGTGCCGATGGACTGAGAGTGGTGAAGGGCGGAAGCGGGGCTCGGACTGACAGACCTGGGGTGCCGATGGACTAGCTATGATGGCTAGTACTTGGCACCAGCGAACGCGAGAAGACATGGAGGTAGACCGTGTTGACCAAGTTAAGACAGCCGGCGAGCGAGTCGAGCAGGAGGCTCAGGGGACTCGGAGCCGGGCCGGGCCAGGCGAGGACAAGGTGGCACATGTCGAGCGGTTTGATGGTTTGGGCCTCAAAACCATCGGAGGACGGTTTCCGAGTTTGGGCCTCAAAACTCGGGGTTCGGTAGTTGAGCCCAAAGCTACCGGTGGCGAGTTTCGCGGGTTTGGGCCTCAACACCCGGGCGGAGCTTCCGTGGAAGCGGGGGCGACACATGGAGGAATCCTAGAGGTTGCATCGAGGCAACGACAAGTCCAAGCAGAAAGCGGAGCTATCCGTTCAAAATTGAGGAAGATATTTTCCGGAGCTTGGACTGCAATGCTTAGGCTAGGTAGTTCACTCATGTATCTAAGGGGGTCTTTGGGAAATAGTCAAAGCCCGTTAAGTAGGGGATGAAGGGGTATCCCTCATCCTATCTCTTGCACACTTCTTCTTCCACCTCCCCACTCCTAGGTTTTCCCTTCCCCTAGCTACTCTTGCTTGAGATCCACGGAGTCTCCCGTGTAAAACTTGAGATTGTGTTCGGGAATCGAAGGCCTTACCCTCCGTAAGCCATGGTTGGTTCGATTTCTTGATCGTATCCCGGTTTTGCTTGTGTTCTTCGTGTTTTGCTTTTTGCTCCTTTTTATCCCGAGATGAGATCTTTTGGTTGGGAGTAGTCTTGCAAATTCGTTTGAACCAAGTTGTTCATAATCGTGAGGAGCATCTTTGCACCAAAGGATTCCTCCTCAAACCTCACGAGTACGTAGATCGGGCGATTTCTTTGCATAGTTCTTCATTTCTTGATCTCTCCCCGAAATTTTCTCTTTCTCGTTAATCCGAACCAAATTGAGCGATGATTTCTTCGGGATAGCTCCCCAACTGCACTGGGATCATGCCTACAAACTTTGGTTGCAGTTGGTGGTCATTTGGTTAAGATTTAGGAAGAAATCGCGGACAGAAATTTGTTTTCGCGTTCACTGTGTTCTGATCGGGGGCGACTGACGCTCCATTATTTTGCGTCGGATGCTAGGGCTCTCCCAAGCCAGCATCCGTCGCGCTCTCTATATGCGCACGCATTTCTGGCATCGGACGCTCGCCAGCATCCATTAGCCTCGCGTCAGACGCGTCCGTCGGTTTCGAGCCGCGCAGGCTCTCTGTTCTGTTGGCGTCGGACGCTCGCCAGCGTCCGTCGAGGTCCTGCTAGACGCGTCCATCGCCTGGAGGACTTCTCGGGTTTGGCTCTGCATACGCGTCAGATGCTCGCCCAGCATCCGTCGCTTCTTGTTGCAGCGTCCGTTGCCCAGCCAGCTCAGCGTCGCACTGCGTCGGCGAGTCCGTCGCTAGGCAATCCTAGTGTTCGTCGGCTGCTGGTTCTGCCTGCTTTGCCTAGGTTCTTGTCTCTTTTCCTTAGGGGTCGAGAACTTGCTTTTTGGGGTTCCCGGTGAGTTTCTCTCCACTGTCAGTGAGCTCTCATTTGTTTGTTTTCAATTGGGTTGTGTTTTTGGGAAGAGCGGCCTGAATATTTCCGAGTGAAATTTGAGGCTCCCATTCACCCCCCCCCCCCTCTAGTCGTCGTTCTCGGTCCTTCAATTGGTATTAGAGCCGGTTAAGGATCATTCCACCTTACACGGTTCTTGATCCGCGAAGGCGACATAGAGCGAGGTGCTGGCAAACCTCCGTTTTTCAATGGAACGAATTTCATCTATTGGAAGGTGCACATGTCCGCTTACCTTCAAGGGCTTGATTCGAAGATTTGGGAGATTTGTGAGAATGAGGACTATGTGGTTCTTGGTGCTTGGATTAACGAAGCTCAAGTCACGCAACATGTGTCAAACGCAAGAACCCGTAGTATCCTCTTCTCAAGCTTGTCTCTTACCGAGTTTGAGCGAGTCTCGAACCTCACTACGGCGCGAGAGATCTGGCAAACACTTGTGAGATATCATGAGGGCAATCCTCAGATCAAGTCCATACTGTTCGACACATACCGTAGGGAGTACGAGAACTTCGTACAGTTGGCCAACGAATCTGTTGACGGGATGTTCACTCGTTTCCAATCTATCGTCAACAAGATGCGTGCCAATCGAGCCAACTTGCCCTATGACGATCATGAGATGGCTATCAAGCTTTTGCATGCTCTTGATCGAAGGGTCTGGGAGATGAAGCTGGCTGCCATCCAGGAATCACCTGGCTATGATGCCCTGTCCGTGGACGGGCTGTTCAGCAAGCTCAAGTCCTCGGAGATTGACCACCAAACGCGGGTCAAGCTTGAAAACCTGTCGAACCCATCTATGGCGTTGGTTTCTGGCCCCGGTGGTGTGTCTTCTACCTCTAACCCTTCACAACCTTTGTTTGCTCTTTTGTCTTTGATCTCTGTGACAGAGGAACAAGTGGAGGCTCTTGGAGATGATGAGCTGGCCTTGGTCATCACTAGGTTCTCGCGGTTTCACAACAACCGTTTGAACCGACGACATGGTGGCACGACCAAGGGGTGCTACCATTGCGGTGATGAGGACCACTTCATCGCAAACTACCCCCAAGAAAGTTGCGGACGACTTCACAAAGTGCAAGGACAAGTGCGAGCACCGCTTCGAGGACAAGCACAAGGCCAACGGCGGCCACAACCGGAGATCCTTGAAGAAGGTGATTGACAAGGTGAAGGACAAGCACTGAGCCTTCCTCGCCTCCCTCAGTGACTTTGAGTGCTCCACCGACGGAGGCTCTTCTACGAGCGACAACGATGAGTCGAAGGGAAAGGTTGAGGACAAGCTCAATGGCCTCCGCTTCTACGTCGACGCCAAGCACGGTGGCTTCTACACCATGGTGATTGGAGCTGGTGAGGTCAGCGAGCACAAGGATGACTCCGACGTCAACTCCGACACACCCGAGGTATCACCCACCGTCGAGTCTCTCTCTTCCGAGCTTGAGTCCTTGAACGCTACCTTCATGAGTCAGGATGTTGTGCTCAAGCGTGCGATTAGAGAGAGGAACGAGTTCAAGGCTAAGTATCTAATTATGCTAGATGAGCTCGAGTTTGCCAAGGCATCGGTGGTGGTTACCGAGGAGGTAGAGTGTGATGCTTGCGCCATCCACATGTCTAACCTTGTCACTCTCCAGGACAAGTATGGCACTCTACTTGAAGAGGTCAGTGAGCTGAAGGCTAGGCCTAGCTACTTGGTGCGTGCAAGTCTTGTGAAGGCTTGCGTTCTGAGCTAGCACAAAGGAGAGTAGGATCGTTGTGCTCGAGAAGGTCAGCTCAGATAGCACCCGAGAGTCGGATCACATTGAGGCATTAGAGCTTGAGATCGCGACGTGTAGGCACGATAAGGCGCATACCGATGAGGATAACACACACCTCCGGTCCGTCTTAGCTTGGGTGTCTGGTAGAGAGCCGTAGCTAGGGATGTTGTACAGTCAATTCAAGTGGGCTGGCAACACGGGAGTAGGCTTTGTTGTAGGTGGGAAGGACGATAGCATGTTTGGTAAGATTGGTGAGTGCAGTGGTTTGAGCAAGAGTGAGAAACCTACCACAACTCCCAAGTTTACCCCACCTAAGCCTACCGACTCCTCTGAGTTACCAGTGAGAGATGGTGTATTTGAAGAGCCACCCAAAACCACTCCACAGAAGCAAGTGTGGATTCCCAAACCGAACCACCTTCGGAATCCACTTTACACCTTGCCCGACATTTCTAGTGATCCTCTTCCTAAGAAAGAAAGAGCCACCCAACCCAACAAGAGAGTGCCTACCAAGAGTGCGGTGAGGTACCACTGTGAGTATTGTGAGCGGGATGGGCACTTGGCTGAGTTTTGCTATAGGAGGAAGAGAGATGATCAGAGACAGGTTGAATTGAACAACCGGGACATGTACCACCCACCGGTTGGGGTGTGTGAACCGGAAGTTCGGAGGCGCACTACTAGGCCTAGCGGTGCAATGCCTCAAGGTGCTAGGCCTCAGGAGGCGAGACCACGCGATGGTCGTGCCCGGCGGGGTACCAGTCGTGACCCATACGACTATGGGCCTCGTGGCGGTGCCTTCGCTCCCCACACCTTTAGCGGACCACCTTTTTCCTATGGTGGTGATCGCTATCCCCCTATGGGAAGGGAGATGGTTTGTATGCCTCCTAACCCTTTCTTTGGGCAAATGAACCAACACTGGTATCCTTCATAGTTTACTAACCCCAGTGTTGCTTCGTTTGCTCACCCTATGTCTTTTTATTAATGTAGGAAGGAGGACTGGAGGAGACTTGGCTTGTGGATTCTGGATGCCCACGCCATATGACCGGAAGTGCCAAGTGGTTCTTTAGCCTCGACCCTGTGCGCCACACCGAGTATATTACATTTGTGGATAAGAGTAAAGGTAAGGTTGTGTCCCGATGGTCTATCCGTGTCAATTCGTCTTTTATCCTCAAGGATGTTGCTTTATTTGCGAATTTGCATTTCAACCTTCTCTCGGTTTCGCAACTCCTAGAGGATGGCTTTGAAGTGAATTTTAAGATTGGCTTTTCTTAGATTCTTGACTCTCGGAGTGATCTTGTTTGCCGGATTTTGCCCTTCGGGAAGGTTTTTCGTGCGGATTTTTCTATCTCTTCCGGACCTTCTCGTTGTCTTCTTGCTGGTTCTTCTTCCGATCTTTGGAAGTGGCATAGGAGATTGGAACATCTTAGCTTCAACTTGCTTGCAAGGCTTAGCTCGATGGACCTTATCCAAGGATTGCCAAAGCTGAAGTTTGAGAAGGATTTGGTTTGCCATCCTTGCAGGCATGGCAAGATGGTTGTTGCTTCCCATCCTCCAGTGACTGAGATTATGACCAAACAACCCGGCGAGCTCTTACACATGGACACAGTTGGTCCAGCTCGGGTTAGGTCGGAGGGAGGGAAGTGGTATGTTGTTGTAGTCGTTGATGAATTTTCGAGATACTCTTGGGTGTTCTTTTTGGAGAGTAAGGATGAGGCTTTTTCGTATGTTCGAGATCTGATTTTGAGATTGCAAAATGAGCTACCCAAGCATTCCATGAGAGCGATACGCAGTGACAATGGCACCGAATTTAAGAATGCTCAATTTGCATCTCTTTGCTCTTCCTTGGGTCTCAACCACCAGTTTTCCTCTCCTCACACTCCATAGAAGAATGGTGTTGTTGAGCGCAAGAATCAGACCCTTGTTGAGATGGCTAGGACGATGCTCGATGAGCATAGGACTCCTAGGAGGTATTGGGCCGAAGCGATAAATTCTGCTTGCTATGTTTTCAATCGCATTTTTCTTTGAGCTTTCAAGAACAAGACTTCTTATGAGTTGCGATTTGGGAGACCACCCAAGGTAAGTCATATACGGGTGTTTGGGTGCAAGTGTTTCATCCTCAAGAAGGGAGTTAAGTTGGATAAATTTGAGTCTCGGTCTTCTGATGGTATCTTTCTTGGTTACTCTACTCACTCTTGTGCTTATCGTGCTCTTAACCTTGAGACTAACCGAGTGATGGAGACCTGTGAGATTACCTTTGATGAAACTATGCCTTGTAGTTCCACTGATTTTGAGCTTGTAGGTGAGGATGATTTGAACACTAGCATCTTTGTGGAGGAGGAGCAGGACGATGCCGATTGGGATGATCTCGAGCCGACTCCACCGGCTGCCCCCGTCGACCCTGCGACGTCCACTTCGGCTCACGGCCCCGATCCATCTACTTCCTCTACATGGGGGCCGTTCGAGCAGCCTCCTCAGTCGGTGCCCATTGCACCTGAGGGAGCACCAACTGCTGTTGAGGGCGAGGCTACTTCTTCCAGATAAGCTCCCCGCTACATCCAGAAGCAGCACCCGCCGGAGAACATCATCGGCGACATTGACTGTCGAGTCATGCGGTCTAGATCTTATCTCTCTCACTTTGCTCATTCGGCTTTTGTCACTTCTTTTGAGCCCCGAGATGTTGGACATGCTTTGATGGATCCGGATTGGGTCAATGCCATGCATGAGGAACTTCAAAACTTTGAGAGAAACCGTGTTTGGGTTTTAGTGCCACCACCACCAAGTTGCCACCCTATAGGAACCAAGTGGGTTTTCAAAAACAAACAAAGTGAGGATGGGGTGGTAGTGCGTAACAAGGCTAGGTTGGTAGCACAAGGCTTTTGTCAAAAGGAGAGAATAGACTATGAGGAAACCTTTGCTCCCATTGCCCGTTTAGAAGCCATTAGAATCCTTTTAGCCTTTGCTGCTTCCAAGGGGTTCAAACTTTTTCAAATGGACGTTAAGAGTGCTTTCTTGAACGGGTACATAGAGGAGGAAGTGTATGTTAGACAACCTCCCGGTTTCGAAAATCCCAAGTTTCCAAACCATATTTTTAAACTTCACAAAGCTTTGTATGGTTTGAAACAAGCCCCTAGAGCATGGTATGATAGGTTAAAAATGTTTTTGCTTGCTAAGGGTTTTAAAATGGGATCGATAGATAAGACGTTTTTTTCTCCTCAAGTAAGGCAAAGACACTCACCTAGTCTAGATTTACGTGGATGATATCATCTTTAGTGGTTCTTCTCATGCTCTTGTTGCCAAGTTTGCAAATGTTATGAGCAGGGAATTTGAGATGAGCATGATGGGCAAGTTGACCTTCTTTCTCGGGTTGCAAATCAAGCAAACCCGGGAAGGGACATTTGTGCACCAAGGCAAGTACATAAAGGACATTCTGAAGAAGTTTGACATGGGTGAGGCAAAGCCTCTTTCGATGTCCATGTCGACTACGACTGCCTTGGATGCGGACAAGGATGAAGAGCCGGTTGATCAGACGAAGTACCGAAGCATGATCGGGTCGCTCTTGTACTTGACCGCGACCCGGCCGGACATACAGTTCATCGTCTGCTTGTGTGCGCGCTTTCAGGCGTCTCCATGCACTTCGCACAAGCAGGCGGTGAAACGCATCATGAGGTACTTGCGCTTTACCCCCGAATTTAGTCTTTGATTTTTGGCCTCCTCCTCTCTTGTGCTTTGCGGCTATTCTGATGCTGATTTCGCCGGTTGTCGTCTTGATTGAAAGTCCACTTCTAGGACTTGCCAATTTCTCTAGTCTTCTCTTGTGTCTTGGTCTTCTCGTCAACAGTCTAGCGTGGCTCAGTCGACCTGCGAAGCTGAATACGTTGCTGCCGCTAGCTGTTGTTCACAGTTGATTTAGATGATTGCAACTTTGAAGGATTTTGGTCTTGTGCTTACTAAAGTGCCTCTACTTTACGATAGCACGAGTGCCATTAGTGTGGCCAAAAATCCCGTGCTTTATTCTAAGACCAAGTACATTGACGTTCGGTTTCACTTCTTGAGAGATCACTACGAGAAGGGCGACATTGACCTCCGGCATGTCGAGACCCACAACCAGCTTGCAGACATTCTCACAAAACCTTTGGATCAAGCTGGGTTTTCTCGCCTTTGGGGCGAGTTGGGTGTTTTCTTCCCTTTTTAGTTGAGGGAAGCCCTTTTGTATCATAGTTCTTCTTTTGGTTTCTTTTTGGCCTTTCTCTTTGCTTTCTTGTTTTTAATTGGTGTCAGTTTGCATTCAGCATCTCATTGCATTTGTAACATAGTTCATTTTGATCTTCATAGCTATAGCCGATATAATGAAACCATGCTTTGTTTGAGGTGCTTTATGTGTCGATGGTGTTGCTTAACTTGGACTCTTTTTGATCTCTTGATATACAATAGAGCTAAGTTAGAAAAGCTTTAAAACTGAATTTAATTCCCTATGTTACCTCTGAAATGACACTAGCATGTGTAGGCTTTTGAAGATCCCTTGTGGTTGTTTTGTATATAGCTTGTAACTATGGCTATTCATTGATTCATTCACTTCCATTGAGCATCATGCTTAAAATTGATCTAAAATGAAGTAGCTCTCTGAATAGTGAATTGAAAAGATCGAGTTGGGTTTGCATTTGTGAGCACTTCACCGTGTGTTCGAGACTGCTTCCCATATGGGTTGAACTTGAGCGGTGTCGTGTATGACCGAAACCGGTGTGTTAAGCTCTTTGGCTTCGCCCGGTTGATAAGTGGCATCACTTTGCTTACAACCACTCGCATACACCTGTAATGTGCCTAAACTATTTTTGGTTGCATAACTCTAAAAAATGAAAATATTTTATTCAGTTTGGGTCATTGGCTTGTTGTATGAACTTTGCTAGGGATAGTCTACTCGCTATACATGATACAGTTTTTGAGGTTGATCTTATCTTGTATGTCATGCTTAGTTGTCCTTCGGTGGTGATACCCTTTCTCTGCTCACACATGTAATCTTCTCTAAACTAGCTTCTAACGTGATCTTTAGCTCAACTAGAGTCTTTGTTGGGCACTTAGAGCTTTTCCTATTCTCACAAGATCACATCACTTAGAGCATCCTTTCATTGTGTTAGCTCTATGTATGAAGATTTTGCACTCATTTTGCATTTCATAGCATCTGTGGCCGAAATCTTGAGTCTTGAGCTTTGATGAGCTACTTGTGTCAACAAGGGGGAGAGATGTGCATTTCACTCTATTTTTCAGCCATCTACATCAAAGGGGGAGAAATCGTGCATTTGTGAGCTTTTGCTAGATGTGTTGAGTCGTTGCCTCTTCCAGAGGGTCTAGCTTGCTTTGTTGTTTCCGACAGGTTTCGATTGGCCTTTTGAGCCTCATTTTGTTTGATTGGTTTTATTGAGCTTTGATAGCATTTGATTGGTATCTTTGGCTTGCTAGCAGTGTTGAGCCCGCTTCTGCCTCTTCTTGAGGGCTAGCTTTGTTTTGCTTGGTTGCGTCGAGTCGTTGCCCATGTGTTTGGGAACCAAGTTTTGAATGCGATTTGCTTCTCACAAGTGACTCCATTTTAGCTTTCTTAGCTTTTGGTCATTTGGAGAGCTTTATCTTGTAGCTCAAATCTGAAATGCACTTGTGTTGACAATGCACTCATCAAGCGGGAGATTGCAAACACATGGTTGATATGTGCCCATGATGTTCAGTTTTGTGATGAGTGATTGATCAACACTTGGGCGTTTTAGTTTTAGCGGCTTACACTAATCCTTGCGAAAGCAAGTGTGTGCCTGTCTATCGCCTTGTGGTGTGCAGGTGCTAGGCCCGGAGATAGTGGTCAATGGCGTGGTGAAGGTCGAGTAGAGGCTTGTTGTGCCGATGGACTGAGAGCGGTGAAGGGCAGAAGCAGGGTTCGGACTGAGGGACCTAGGGTGCCGGTGGACTAGCTGTGATGGCTAGTACTTGGCACCAGCAAGCGCGAGAAGACAAGGAGGTAGATCGTGTTGTCCAAGTCAAGACGGACGGCGAGCGAGTCGAGCAGGAGGCTCAGGGGACTCGGAGCCAGCCGGGCGAGGATGAGGTGGCACGTGTCAAGCATTTTGATGGTTTGGGCCTCAAAACCATCGGAGGATGATTTCTGAATTTGGAGCTCAAGACTCGGGGTTCGATAGTTGAGCCCAAAGCTACCGGTGGCGGGTTTCGCGGGTTTGGGCCTCAAAACCCGGGCGGAGCTTCCGAGGAAGCAGGGGTGGCACGTGGCGGAATTCTGGAGGTTGCGTCGAGGCGACGGCAAGTCCAGGCAGGAAGCGGAGCCGTCCGTTCAAAATCGAGAAAGATATTTTTCGGAGCTTGGACTGCAATGCTTAGACTAGGTAGTTCACTAATGTATCTAGGGGGGTCTTTGGGAAATAGCCAAAGCCCGTTAAGTAGGGGATGAAGGGGTATCCCTCATCCCATCTCTTGCATACTTCTTCTTCGACCTCCCCACTCCTAGGTTTTCCCTTCCCCTAGCTACTCTTGCTTGAGATCCACGGAGTCTCCCATGTAAAACTTGAGATTGTGTTTGAGAATCGGAGGCCTTACCATCCGTAAGCCATGGTTGGTTCGATTTTTTGATCGTGTCCCGGTTTTACTTGTGCTCTTCGCGTTTTGCTTTTTGCTCCTTTTTTATTCTGAGATGAGATCTTTTGGTTGGGAGTAGTTCTTGCAAATCCGTTTGAACCAAGTTGTTCGTAATCGTGAGGAGCATCTTTGCACCGAAGGATTCCTCCTCAAACCGCACGAGTACGCAGATCGAGCGATTTCTTTGCATAGTTCTTCATTTCTTGATCTCTCCCTTAAATCTTCTCTTTCTCGTTAATCCGAACCAAATTGAGTGATGATTTCTTCGGGATAGCTCCCCAACTGCACTAGGATCATGTCTACAAACTTTGGTTGCAGTTGGTGATCATTTGGTTGGGATTTAGGAAGAATTCGCAAAGAGAAATTTGTTTTCGTGTTCACTGTGCTCAGATCGGGGGCGACAGACGCTCCATTATTTTGCGTCGAACGCTAGGGCTCTCCCAAGCCAGCGTCCCTCGCGCTCTCTGTCTGCACGTGCGTTTCTGGCGTCAGACACTCGCCAGCATCCGTCGGCCTTGCGTCAGATGTCTCCATCAGTTTCGAGCCGCGCAGGCTCTCTATTCTGTTGGCGTCGGACGCTCGCCAGCGTCCGTCAAGGTCCCGCCAGACGCGTCCGTCGCCTGGAGGACCTCTCGGGTTTGGCTCTGCATATGCGTCAGACGCTCGCCTAGCGTCCGTCGCTTCCTGTTGCAGCGTCCATAGCCCAGCTAGCTCAACGTCCGTCGCAATGTGTCGGCGCGTCCATCGCTAGGCAATCCTAGCGTCCGTCGGCTGCTGGTTTTGCCTGTTTTGCCTAGGTTCTTGCCTCTTTTCCTCAGGTGTCTAGAACTTGCTTTTTGGGGGTTCTCGGTGAGTTCCTCTCAACTACCGGTGAGCTCTCATTTGTTCGTTTTCGTCTGAATCCCCGCTCGCATTGCTCGGGGGAGGTTGAGCACCCATCAACTGGGTTGTGTTTTTGGGAAGAGTGGTCAGAATATTTCCGAGTAAAATTTGAGGCTCCCATTCACCCCCCCCCTCTGGTCGCCGTTCTCGGTCCTTCAGTAAGCCCATGTGAGAGAGCTCACTGTGAAAGATAGCAAGAAAGCTAAGGGCAGTAGGTTCAAAAATTTTGCTATGATTAGGCCAGATGTAGTGTTAGAAGAGGAAGACACTGATGATGAGGAAGAAGATTTGACCCTGCTAGAATTTGATGGTGAGGGAAAAGATGGTACATTGTTCAAGTCCTTCAGAGATGAGGACATGGAAAATCCTACATTTTCCGTTGGACATGTGTTTTCTTCTATTGAGAAGGTTAGAGAAGCCATCAATGAGTATAATGTCAGGAACAGAGTTGAGATAAAGATTCCAAAAAATGACAAGATTAGAGTCAGAGCTCATTGTGCAGAAGGATGTCCATCGAACTTTTATGCTTCATTTGACAGCATGGTCAAATCTTTTGTGGTGAAAACCTACTATGGAAGGCATACTTGCTAGAAAGAGTAGAAAGTTAGGAAGTGCACTGCTAGATGGATTGTTGGTAAGTACTTGGAATCTTTTAGGGCCAATGAGAAGATGAGCATCACTATCCTAAGCAGAACAATACAGAAAGAGTGGGACCTAACTCCTTCTAGAAGTAAGGTGGCAAGAGCACAAAGGATGATTATGAAGCGAATTCATGGCGATGAGGATCTCCAGTTCAATTCTCTGTGGGATTATGGTCAAGAGTTGAGGAGGAGCAACCCTAGGTCCTCATTTTTTCTGAACTTAGTCGACACTAGATTCGACACATGTTATATGAGCATTGATACTTGCAAAAGAGGATTTATTTCAGGCTGTAGGCCTATAATATGCTTGGATGGTTGCTTCGTCAAGACCAAATATGGGGGCCAACTCCTTACTACAGTGGGCATGGATCCCAATCACTATATTTTCCCTATAGCAATGACAGTGGTGGAAGTAGAGTCACTTGCCACATGGAAGTGGTTCTTGGAGACTCTCAAGGTTGATTTGAACATTGACAACACCTATCCCGGACAATAATGACTGATAAGCAAAAACTAAGAGTTTGAGAACTTCTCTTTTATTTAACATGATTCATTTAGTTGTTGAAATGTCTACTGTGAGCATCCTAATATTTGTGCTTATTTTTTTCTTAGGGCTTAATACCAGTTGTGAAGCAGGTCTTCCCAGAATCTGAACACAGGTTCTATGTAAGGCACCTATACTGAAATTTCCAAGAGAAGTTCAAAGGTGAAGTGTTGAAGAACCAACTGTGGACATGTGCAAGATCTTCTACAGAGGATTCATGGAAAAGGAATATGGAGAAGATGAAGGCATTGGATGCTGGTGCTTATGAATGGTTGTCAAAGATGGCACCCAACACATGGGTAAGAGCCTACTTCTCTACTTTTCCTAAATGTGACATCTTATTGAACAACAACTATGAGGTGTTCAATAAGTACATATCGGAAGCTAAAGAGTTACAAATCCTATCTATGTTTGAGAAGATCAAATGCCAGTTGATGACAAGGCATTTCAGCAAGAGAAAGGAAATGGTAAATGAGATCACAAGTTCTTTTTGCCCAAAGATCAGAAAGAAATTGAGTAGAAATGTTGAGTTTGCTAACATATGCTATGCACTCCACCTGGGCTAGAGTGTTTCAAGTGCTAGTCGAGGAATATCAGCACATTGTGGGCCTGATAACCACAACATGTGATTGTAGAAGATGGCAACTGACTGCCATTCCTTTTTGCCATGCAGTTAGCTGTCTAAGACAAGAGAGGATTGCACCTGAATATGTTCTACCTAGCTACTATTCACTAGATGCTTATAATAGTGCATATGCCTATAGTATTTGGCCTAGCAGAGATAAGTCAGAGTGGGAGAAAATAGAAGCACCACAGGCCCTACCACTAGTTTATGAGAAAAGAGTTGGCAGATCTCCTAAGGCTAGGAAGAAGCAGGCTCATGAGGTACAAGGAAAAAATGGGCAAAGGTTATCTAGGCATGGTGTGACAATGCATTGCAGCCATTGTTCAGAAGGTGGTCATAATAGTGTTGGATGCAACCTCAAAAGAATAGGTTTCAGTTCAAAATAAGCAAAGACTTTGGTTGCCACAACACAAGCCACACTATAGAGAGAGGCAGAAGAATAGGCAATGAGAGCAACTGCTGATCAAGTATCTATAGATCAAGTCCCTGTTGATCGAGAAACTAAAATTGAGACACTAGACCCACTACATATCTCTAGCACTCAACCACCATCAATTCTAGACATGACACAAGCTAGTAACACATTGCTTTCTCAAATGCTTGGAGAGGTCAGATTTCTAACTCATACAATCATTGCTCTTATTCCTCAAATGAATGCTTCACTAACTCTGATTTCTCCCTGTCATTTATAGGAAACTCTAGAGAGCTCTCTTTCACAACCCCAAGGTCATCTACCAGATACAACTTTTATCATGTCTAACCAGCAAGTGCAAAGGCCAACTCCACTTAATACAAGCACAGTTGTAGGCAGGGTTGCAATAGCCAAGAAGAGGAAAGCATCTACCTCCACATCTTCCAAAAAGAGGAAACCATCTACCTCCAGATCTTTCGAAAATGCAACACAAGTGGAAAAGGAAGGATATCCTGATATTGTGTAGTGACTGAAATGATCTGAGCGCATCAGTTTTCTTTACTGCAATATAAATGTCTATATGCACTATGTCTGCTACTTTGTATGTACTGTGTAAAGAAGTTACCTCTATTACACTATGTGATGGTTGTTAAGTATTGGATTAAGATGATATTTATCTCTATGAAATGTGATTCTCGACTGGGAATTTTTGTGCTTAATGGATTGATGTTCGTCAATGTCATGTATAGCTAAAAATTGCTGAAGAGTCAGTGAAATATGGCTATTTATAGTGGCAATATTGCTGCAATAATTTTGCTGTCAATTCTGATGCTTCAGGCTCTGGCCATCAGTTCATCATGGTCATGTTTCAGTCCTTCAGTCGGCTCTGTTCTTCACGAGATGAAGAGCTGGCAATAACAGGAAACATACGAGGGGCTTTTGTGCTTATGTCCACAGGCAGCTGGCGTGGGAAAACCCGAAATGGACTGATTTGAGACCCAAACAGCGTTTAGGCATAGTGATAGCACACCTTGAAAGTCTATGGACCGGGATGACACACTTTAAAAAGTTTAAGGATCGGAGTTGGACTTTACTCTTCTATATATATAATCCATGCTCATACAAGTTTGAATAGCTCTTGTATGAGTTCGATTACAAAACCTATTAGGTCGCGTAACTATCTTTTCATACGATTCCTATTCTGGTATGGCTCATAATAGAATACCTCCGAATAAGATAAATAGGGAATCATCATAGTCCTAATCCTAATCCTAATCCAGATCTAAATAGTAAAAGGCAAGAACAAAGATCTATTTTCAATTCTATATAGTGTTCATATAATTTTGAATATCTCTTGTCTAACATGATATGGAGTTCGACTTCAAAACCTACTGAGCCGTGTATGTGATTTGGACTTAGAATTAACTGGCTTTTCATATGAATTCAAATCTGACATGACTCATGACTAAAGATTATATTATATTTTTTCAAGCTCATTCTTTTAAAAAACAATTTTCCAATACAAATCAATTACGCATGAAGAGAAAAAATAGTAATATGAATAAATATACAATACTCATGTCTATATTTTTAATTAATATTCAATTTTTTCTCATGTTACAACATACGAAAATATTTGCTAGTAAATACAAATAGATCAATAGATGCGTATTATAACATCACCAATCATGCAAGTGGCCTGGTCCAAGGCCTGGAGGAAAGGAGAGAGATTAGACAGATTAGACCGACTGGTGGATTTAGCTAGGCAGGGAAAGTAGTTCAGATACATATATATTCCCTCTTATCTAATTCATAAGATGTTTTGGTTTTTGTAGGTACATAGTTTTTATCATACACTTACATATATACTATATCTAGATATATACTTATATCTAGATGCATAGTAAAAATAATATATAGAAAAACTAAAACATCTTATAATTTAAAACGAAGGGGTACATTTTAACCTCCACATTAGAATCGAATGCAAATACATATATCCATGTTAATGTTTCATTAGATATAAATATCGGATAATACAAAGATAGATCCACCAATCATTTTCCACCCCCAAAATGCCATTGCAACCAGATGCTGCAACAAATATTCATGAATTAAGAAAACTACCCTCTGTCAAAAAAGACTAAAGACACTAAAGAAATTACACCAATTTGATAATGAATAAAATTAAAATATGGTGAAGTCGATCATGTCATCAGCACCACGGCTCAAAGCCTTCCCAGAAATACATGTATTGGAAACTCTCTAACATTTGACTACTGGCCTAAGAAAATATATTCTGATTGTTCAAATGAAAACAATCGTGTTGGATTTGTTATGAATATATTTTCTTTATTAATTTCACAATCTTTTTTCCGAATAATAATTAATTTCATAAATTTTATTGATCACTTATAGCAGTATTTAACACGACACTAACATCATGCAAATCCTCATATGCTCAAGGCGAGAGAGAGAGAGAGAGAGAGAGAGTAAATACTCAAACTATTGTGTGCTTTTTTATGTGTATCTGAAATCTCCTTTTGAAATATATTTATATTGTACTCACCCTCCCAGAAAATTAATGTTTGAGGATTCAAATGTTGTCAAAAAAGTTTTTAATGTTGTCTCTCTTAGACATTTCACATTTGGTTGGACCCATATCAATATGAGATTCCATCCTGAACCCTAGCTACATGCATTACTTTTAAATATCAGGTTGTTCGTTAATTAGTATATAGCTCACCTTTATTTGGAAAAAAATTATTTAACACTAATCTATCTTAATAAAAAATCCTAAAAACACCAGTATTTTAAGACGGAGGAAGTACCTATAAGGGGCCGTTTGGATCCCTTTATTTGGAGGAATTGAAATCTACTTTAATAAATTAAGCTATTTGGTTTGAAATTTGACATTTAAGTCTATCTCAAATTCATAGGGTGAGAGATTAAAATTGATTCTATAGATCACTATTCCATATTTTTATTTGTAACTTATAACATATTGTTCAAACTCCATCTCTTACTATAGAAATACAACAAATAAGTATGTCTCTCATATAGTGAACAATAATATGCAATTATAATCCATGTATAATTATATTAGCTTAATTAATATGTCTCTAAATTATGATTATTAAAATGTATTCAATTCTAGGGATCCAAACGGGGCCTAAATATAATTTTAGTTGAGGATGTATAAGCAAAAGTACATGTAGTAAGATCTAGCCAGCTTAAACTTCAGTATTACGAGAGCCTTACTTTTTTTATTTTAGTACATAAAGCTTGAGTGGAACAAATGATATTAAAATCAAGAAAAATACGGATGGAAACAAGTAAGCTACAGTAAATGACCGGCTTATTGCAAGGGAGGCAGCGTAACGTGCAATGTCTGAGGAGAGCTGCCACTAGGCTGCTACTACTATGGGAGCAAAACGAGTGCCCAACCAAATCCTTACAGAAACAGAGGAGAGGAGGCAGCCAAGATCGGATCAGCACAGCCATCCGGCGAATCCCAGAACGGCCCACATCCGACCGAGAAGGCGCCCGGCGCCCGCGCCCCCGAACCATGCAACAGCCAACAGGCAACCGCAGAGGCGAGGCAACCGCACGCTAGCCGTTGGACACAACAACACTCCTGCGCTGCTGCCCCGCGCGCGCGCTGCGCACACACAACTCGCCCGCACACTTGCGCGCACGCTTGTAACTCCCCTGTCTCTCTCACGCTCCCGGCGTGAGTGACACCCAGGGCTTCGCTTGCCGGCCGCCGGCTTATAAGAGCGCGCGCTAGCAGGACGCAAAGGAATCCGCAGCCAGTTTGAGTCGAAGCAAGAAGCCAGCAGGACGAGCGGTGGAGGAGGAATTCAGGGATGGCTGCCGGACGAGCGGTCGCAATGGTGGCGGCCATGGTGGCGGTAGCGGCGGCGGCGCTGCCGCTGCTCGCGGATGGCGCGTACGCGGACTGCTACAACTACTGCTTCAACGACTGCATCTCCAAGGACAAGTCCATGAGAGACTACTGCAGCTACGCCTGCGACAAGACCTGCGCCCCCGACGCCGCCGGGCTCCCCACCGTGAACTGCCAGCTCGGCCTCGCCTGCGTCAGGGACTCCTGCCGCCGTCTCCGTGCTGGTATGGTAATCTTTACGCCATTTCAGTTGTACACACACCTTTTCCACCGATTTTGGGAGCGATTTCAGTTTGAGTATGCATGTGTTTAATTTACTTGAGCGATCGCTGCAAGGATATACTTATAACGCTGCCTGTCCGTCGAATGCATGGTTGGTCTGCAGATGGCAACGACATGAAGGCCTGCTACGGGCAGTGCTACGACCGCTGCGGGACCAAGGCCGGCCTGCCGAGGCCTCTCTGCGCAGGCCGCGGCGCGGTCTGGCCGGCGGCCTTGCCAGACCACCCATTCCACGAGAAGCAGGACGCTGTCTGGCCAGCGGCGCTGCCTGACCACCCGTTCCACAAGAAGCAGAACGCTGTCCGTCCCGCGGCGTTGCCAGACCACCCATTCCACAAGAAGCAAGATGGTGCCCGGCCGGCGGCGTTGCCAGACCATCCATTCCACGAGAAGCAGGACGCTGTCTGGCCGGCGGCGTTGCCGGACCACCCATTCCACGAGAAGCAGGACGGTGCCCGCCCGGCGGCGTTGCCCGACCATCCATTCCACGAGAAGCAGGACGCTGTCTGGCCAGCGGCGCTGCCCGATCACCCGTTCCACAAGAAGGAGGATGCTGTCTGGCCGGCTGCGTTGCCGGACCACCCGTTCCACAAGATGGCAGACGCGGTCAGGCCGGCAGGGGAACCGGATCCAGGATACGCATGTACCAGCGGCAGGGGGACACGTCCGCCCCTAACTCCCCCTTGGGAGCGACGACGCTCCGCCGCCAAGGGCAAATGTCACATGCATATGCCGGGGCCCCCGTACCGTACGTTATTAACACTGCTGTGGTAAGGAAGTGTGTATGGTCAGACGTACACTACTGCATATGCAAGGCTATTCTCATTTTTAAGCATATTTAGGGGTTTTTTTTAGGTCAATTATCGACGATAGGTCATGTATGCCGACTGCAGAGTGTGGAAGCATGCCAACGAACCATGTCCTATTTGGCTGGTTCACGTGTCCTCTAACTTCTAAAATAAAACAGATATATGGTCTTCGAAACAAATTCACTGAAGGGTTTTACGAATTCTTTGTGAACAAAGACATTCTGTGAACTGCTGCGTTGCCCTGAGAATCTAACCAAAATCATCTGCCCATTTTTTTTATGTAAGTTGAGGAGGGAAAAAGGGCACCCCTGTGCTTTGGGGGTCACTCGTGGAGCTCTTTTTAGCTGTCCTCCCAAATCCAAAACAGGACTTTCCTATACGAAATTATTTTTTGAGGGGCTTTTTTTTCTTGGGAGAGGGGGTTTCCATCAAATCCTCTTTAAAAATGGGTTTTTTATTGGGCCATCTTTAAAATCAAAATTTTGAGGCACTTTTTGGGATTCATAACATTTGAAAGGAGGTATTTTTAAAGGCGGGTTTAGAATTCCCCTATTTTTAAAATTGATTTCATTTACAACTTGGCCCCTTTTAAAAATAGGGGTACAACATAAAACTAATAATTTTTTTAAAAAATTCGGATGAAGAAGAGTTTATTTAAAAAATTTTAATAACCAAAAATCTACAACTTTTTTGTTTGACTTTTTTATTTTAAACCATTTTAAAACCGAAATGTGTTTTTAAAAATTTTTAAAAATTTTGGGAAATTTAATATCTTTTTTTTTAAATACCTCGAAAAGGACATAACCAAAACCAAATTTTATTTCCAAAAAGACTTTCAACTTTG